>WMED01005791.1:0-19135 GCA_019650415.1 Pipa parva
TTTTTTCAGCCATATGAACAAAAAAACAGCACATATCTTAGTTAATTATGACATCGTACAATTACTGATGTCATAACGCTAGACACTGGATCATATTACTGGCATGGTGTTTAGTGCACTTTCATACTATTTTCCAGTTTTAAAATATTGTTATGGTTTTTCTCTGGCTTTAGCAAACCATTATTCCATAATCTGTATCACTTATGCATTCTGCAGCTCAATGACAGAAGACAACCATTTTATTCTAAACGTCTGAATAAATAGAAGGTAAAGCGTAGTGCAACTCACATATAAAACCCTTTTTGAGACAATCCAAGTGACATTGCATTTTACATTTCTTACTCTTTAGTTAATTTGATGGAACTCATGTAAGAGCACTTTAGCACAGAACAGGAGCAATCTCCATGCATCAAAGTTAGGTGGAAATGAGGTTATCACTCCGTGAAAATCACATAAGCATTCCACATATGAAATATTATTTATCAGAGCAAATCCTCCAGAGGCTTCAAACACGACAATAGTGTCAGGAAGGATTCTTTTTGAAAAAGCAAAAACATATCTTACAGTTAAGATTGATTCTGTGAGACGCAGCAGCCAGACCAATAAGGCAAGGATTGCACATAATTGAGAAGAGAAATATCAAATCTTTAAATATCTAGTAATCCAATGTCATTACCCATAAACTTGCCCTTCTTCCACCTCTTTTTTTCCCCAAAGACCAGTCTACCAGACCTGTTAAGAGGTAGACTGCTTACATTTGGACAGCTAAATCAGCATCGTTTCACATGAGCAGTGCTGAATGGTGTGGTTGACTGATTTCATGAAAAACTAATCAGGTATTCATCATTGAGATCAAACAGTTCTCAAATAATAATTATCAAAACCAATTTGACAAACCATAACAGTTGCTGTTTGTGATCTAGTCTGTGAACCTCTAGGTGCAGCTTTCTGTATTCTGCAAATACATATTGTCCTCTAACTGCATGCCAAACAAAATTGTGTCTTGACAATATGTTTATGCAGGTGAACTTAACAAGTAGTTTTGCATAGTTATTTTATTAAAGGGAATTCGTGGCTTCTAAAAATCAATCATTCTCATGAACTTTATTTTTTATTTTAGTTTTTATACACTTTTCAAGAATTTGAATGTCTGTACATGTCATTTAGATACTTTTGGATCATAAGGACTGTATTATGGTCCCAATAACTAAAATACACAAAATGTCATTATACCATCTTTATGACCATTTATCCCAGAGTTTTATACAGCTTTAGGATTCTCTCTGTGACAGATCCACCAACTGATAATAATGTTAAGTATTCTCCAACTAATATTGTTATTACATGTCTTTAATAGGTTGGTGGCATATCTAATAATCTCTGCATCCAATACCTGCTTGGTAGGGGTACGAATACTAGCACAACACAGGTGGATATGGGGGCCCCTTCAGGAATTTCTTTAGGGGCCCCAACCAAAAAAGTGCTGGTAGGATTTAGGTAAGCCTGTCAGTAATTGATTATTAATTTAGGTCATCTACCCTGCCATCACTAGGTGGTTATCAAAACTGACCCACCCAACATTTATAATTCCTCAGTTTCCTAAATATACACAGGTTAAGGGAAAGGACAGTATTTTACAACTCTGTGTGTATGTGCATGGGGGAAGTAGGTTTTCCAAATTTGTTGGTCATTTTTGATTATTGTAGTCTGCAGGGCATTCATTTTTGGTTTTAAATATATTCGTCCCCCAAGATGGCATGGTAAACTGAGAGATTGCATTTAGCCTTTTGTAAATCTCATAAGCCTAGATTGCAGTTAAATGTTTCAGGAAGGTGATACCCAATTACAATAAGGTATGGTGAGGATGTAACCAATGGAGACAATATAATCTACCCCATAGAGATAGGATACATTTCCTCTAGATTCCAAACGGTAACCAGACTTTGACATTGGATAAATCACCTGATATTAGTATCAGTAAATAGTGAACTAAATCATGTAAGTTAACCTGTTTACTACACTTAATGTAAAAAAAAAAACACCTTCCTGATAAGTGAGACCCGTATACCACTACAACCTGCCTACTTTTCAAAAATCTCCCATTTCCTTCCGATATGACAGTGGTTTAACTCTTGGGTGTTGTTGAAAACAGTCTGCACCACACATGCCAGTTTTTCAATCAAAATGTCTTTACATAAGGCATAGATTTTGTTGCCTACTACCCTTTGTGGCTCATTTGTCATCATTTTCCTATTCCAGCTGTTCTGCTCCATGTCTACCCCAACAACAGCAAAACCTGCCAGTTTGTGCTAGATGGAATAGTCTACCTTGTACAAGCTTTATATTAACCTCAGCACCGCCTTTAGGATAAAAGTACTTTATGAAGGGGTTGCTGAGAAACATACCTTTATATATTTATTAGAATGTAGGTGGCACTATATTTCAGTAAAGCAAGACTATAAATAACTAAAATTAAGCCCTTATATCTCTAACCATGGGTTTATCCCCCAACAGCCAAAGTCGTTCTGGAAGTCCGACAGGAAATAGGTAGTGCTGAAAAACTGATAAAAGCAGAAAAAACAAAGGGGAATACCCCTAGTGTGAAACTGTATGGTAATTGTATATAACCACTACTAGTATCAATATAAATCACAGTTTGGTGCATTGATTGCATTGATGGTGGATATTCACTATATTGATGGTGGATGTTCACTATACTGTACAGTATATAGCAGTGAGGAAAAAATTCTTCCAAGGTGAATATATGAGTCTTACTTTAAAATTTACATTTACAATAAATGTATTATATTATTATTATTATTATTATTATCAACTTTTAGGTAACCATCCAAACCTTTTTTCATAATAAAAAGATATATAGCAGATACTGTAGGCACACATGAGTGTTACAATGAAAGGAAAAGGGGTTCAATCAAACTCATGCAATTTTAAAATATAAATGCTTGATCAATACATAAATGTTCTGCATGCCATATAATAATAGCAGAATTGAACGTATTCATGTAGCAGTAATTAAATTACCCATGTCTACAAATGTATTAATAATATTGACTAATTTTAAAATATCTATGAATGACAGTTTTTAATACCTGACCAAGCGAAGCAAACTGATGACACATGCCTAGAAATAATAGCATTTTATGTGGCAATTAATACTTTTATCAATGGCCAGTGAAACTGATTTTTTTTCAAATTATATTTTGTTATTTATCTAGGCCTACATTAATTCATGACTCATATAACATACTGTCCATTAACATAAATGTTATTGTCATTTAGATCTTTATGATGAGGGAATAAATATTGGTTGTATTGGAACCATATACTTAGTTAACACATTTACAAAACTTCGGTAATATATTCTCCCACTAAGCACACACAGAAAGTTAAATGATTCTCTCTGCATGAAAATAAGGAGAGCAAAGTATGGACTGGGCTTACAGAGCTCTGCATCTAAACTGTATTTGACCATTATTATCCTGAATTTGCCTTTTGCTAAAATGTGTTTACTGAAATCCACAGCATTGTCATGCACTACATTCAGATCCTGACAAAAGGTCTGTCTGATGTCTTTGAATCTGTTAAGCCAGATATCCCAGGCGGCACTCAGCTGCTCAAGTAGGTGATGACAAAAGACAATTAAATCATCAAATTACTATGAGATTGTCTTAAAATCTCAAAGGGTCACCACTTCTGAAATATGGGATGTGGATAACAAGGAAGTTGCCCTTAGTGGACCCAGCTGATACTGAATACTTACCAGGGCAGGAAAAAAAAAAGACCTCAGCTCTGAACATTGTAGACAACCACTTGAATCAAGCACTGCTGAATTTATTAATACATATTAAGATGTTTTTATGTGATGTAATGTTACAATTTGATTGGTAGCTCAACACTATGGAGGTCATTCATTAAAGGGTGAACTGCTGCGTAAATGCCCAAATTCGCCTCCTTTGTGACATTTCCAACCCCGCTTATTCAACAAACTCTGCGATGTGGACAGAGTGGTGGGTGACCTCCCTTTGAAGAGAACTGCAACGTCAGTCACTTGCACAAAACAGGATTTGGACTGTTTTACGTATTGGACTTGTTTTGTCATTTTGATTATTCACTCATTTTTTTAGCGTTGTTTAGATTTTCTTTTTCTTTCTATATATATAGCATCTGCAGCATTAATAGGCACAAATGTTCATTCCTTTTACATTACGGGTGTTATTCACTAAAGTCCAAATTGTTCTGTATAGGTGCGAATTCATCAGATAAAGACAGTCACAATAGGTTGCTACTGTCGCAGTAGCGTCTTTATAATGAGAATATTCTCACAGTCGCGACTTTATTATGGAGAAATTGTAGCAATCTTAACTAAAACATTGTTGCGACTTTACAGTGGGAAAATTGTTGTGGATTTGCTATGGGAATCCGCTGTTTGAGAATCCGACAGTTGAATTCGCACCTTAGTGAATAACCCCCTTATAAGAATGTTGACTAACTTGTGGTGTCTTGTTCCAACTTCCACCTTTATTTCCATTCTATAGTAATAAAGTGTAACAATGAAACTGTGCACTCTGAGGGTTATAGTTTGGGGATTATTCATGGCTGATGAAACTTCTGTGCTTTTCACAATTTGCCTTCTATAGAGGAATTAGACAATGTAACAATATACTACCGAGTATTTTCACTGGGGGGTCTTACAGTAGAAATATGTATTGTAAAACGGTTGCTTAGCACTTTACATGGGGCACTGTGCAAGGTAATGATCTACTATTCAGCAATTTACCCTGGAAATTCTTCTGTTATGATATACAGGACAGTAACATGCATTATTACTGGGAACTTTGCACTGGGGATTTGGATAAAATAGTACAAAGCATTGTAAGACCCCAGTATACTCATTTTATAAAGGGGTCTGCCTACTGTGGTACAGGACATTGTGACACAGATATTGTGCACTTTACATGTGATGTACAGTATCTAATGATGTACTTGGTATCATAATATTGTAGTACTGCACACATTTCACTGGGTGTTGGTCATGGAAAATTGTACACTGGGCACTTGCTTCTGTTACCTCAAAGTAGTAAAAATGCACAAAGGGCAGTTTCTGGCATCTCAGCTGACCAATGAGACAATAGAAGTGATTCCCCCTTCCTACCCAGGGGCTCACATTGGCATTTGGCTCTGCTGCTCAGTAGTTATTAGTTCAGTGGAAGTTTGTGCAGGGGGTATGTGGAAGTGAGAGCTGGCTACAGATGTGATGGCTGTTTCAGCAGGTGGGCTAAATTGTGGGAAATCTGACAGCTGCCAGAAAGCAAAGGTTGCCTCTGCTACTTTGTGTCCCAGGTGGCTGCCTGCCCTGCTGGCCCTTAAAATGGGTCTGAATAAACAACGTAATGCCACAAACGATTCTCCATTAAAAAAGAACTCATTTAAATATACTGTATACAGAAAATGACCTCCTGTGGTAATGGTAAAGGTAAAGGAAATAGGAGTGGCGAAAATAAAAAGAAAGCTATATTATCATATGAACAGCTCAATCAATTACCCCTCTATAACCTGTACACAAAACCCGCCTCATTATAACTTCTATTAAATAATACAGACAAATAACAGGATACACAAGAATAGTGTACAACTGACAACCTGAAATGAAAAATGTCACATGTAACTAATTTATTATTGTCACCTTCAAAATATGTCAGTATATACAGGTACTTCTTACAACTGTTATTATTCATCCTATTACTCTGTAATAATGTGCAGGTGTAGTGAATGGGAACAGATTGGTGCAATTTGTTTAGCTGCCCCAGGGATACCAGTAAACAAAAAAAGGCCATGTTCACAAAAAAAGCTTTTTATTATATGTGTCAAGTACCTTCACTGATTTAAGGGGGTCAAAGAAGAAATCATTACTTTGAAGGAATATCTGAATATTTGATGCACTTCTAAGAGGATAAAATGAGTAAAATCTTACACGTTGATTAGTTAACTACATGTACTATTTTTAATATACAGCAGTGTGACACTTAACAAACAGTCTAGAAATGAGCTCTATTTGCATATGATTTCTGTCACAGCATGAATTAAAGAGTCAGAGGCTTTCATCTGCCTTTTTACTTTATGCATTTATAAGCAATTGCTCATGTATGTAGATGCTCTGATTCCTTTAGGAGGTCCTCTTTTGACATTTGGAAATCTGATTTTAACAGACGCCAATGTTTATGTTTCCACAAGTTAAACAGATTGCAAATAAATAAATAAATACAGGTGCAGATGCAATAGCTGGAATTCTGGAATCATTTCTACTATTTTAGAATGTTTTTGTAATGTCTTTTTTTTTTTTGTTGGATTCTAAAAGAAATTCAATGAGAACCAGTTTTGTTTTTTTTTCCAGCCTAATTTCAAATGAAAAATCAGAAGCAAAAAACGCATATTAAAAATATGGAATAATGAATTATCATCGCTTGCTTGGCTCCTTTTCTGGAGTTTGAAATCACTATAAATTGATGGTTAAAGATCTTTATCATGTTCATATCATCATATTAGCAGAGGTTTTTTTGATTGTAGTGATTCTGTAAATACACTTCCTTCTACTTTTTTACTAATTTTCCTGCCAGTATCCCTTACCCCAGCCAGGGCTGAAGATTGTGTATGCAGAGGTTGACAATGTACATGATTGAGTTGATAGATGATGATCAAGCCCCCACCCAGTTCAAAATGTAAAACGATGACCCAATGTTCATTGGATGCCATAGAGAAGTGAAGTGTAAAGCATTTCCGAAACTGGGTGCCACTTTTAACTTTGAGTAGTGTGGGGGCTGAACAGGGTACTTGCATGTTCCTTGGATGGATGGCCTGCAACTCCAGTTCTTACAGTGATGTATAGTTTTCCAGATATTCAATAATTTAACATAAGAGAGTTTGAATATAATAGATTATAATTTAATCAGACATTGTTATATTTCATGCTTACATCTTTAATGATCGTTTACTGTTTAAGGTTGAACACTTGCATATTTAATAAAGTCTTGCATAATCTTTTCCCAAACTTAACTCTAACTCTGTAAAATGCCCCCCAAGGTGATGTGTGATGACCTCCCAAGATGTTGTGCAGTGTAGCTCCTTAGTCCTCTCTCAAATTCAGTGCAGTGCCCCAAATGATGTGCAAGTGGGTTCGAAATCCCAGGTGCCAAACCTGAGATTAAAACAATGTCATCCAGACAGACTACAGAGGAACATATGCTTGACTGATGTTCTAATAACACACTGGATTGCATAATACACCCCTGCACTCTCCTGCCTTCTGCGTGTATCTCTAATCATTTGGATTGAATTTAAATCAATTACTAGTCTGTCCGTCAGCCATGATACTATGTGTCATCCTATATAAAGCTGCCAGATTCAGTCTAATCTTCCTTAGCTAGGAGTTGATCTGGTTCATGCCTGTGAGGTGCAGCTCTGCAATAGAGCATAATCACTTTAAGCTCTATAATAATCCTGACTGCTGTTCTGCAGTTTCCAGCTTTGTTTCTGATATCCATTCTCCAGTCTGAAATTTTACAGTGGTTACGGTGGCTTTCTGACTATCCCTGGTGTTTGCAGTAGTTCCTGTGTCTGTCCAATTTTCTGATTTCAGCTCTGCTGATTAAGATCCTGCTACTCCCAGAGCTTCATCAGCAACCAAAAATGGGCTCCCCTGGGGGATGCTACATGTGAGCACTTGACGGGGAAACCCAAATTACCTTGAGAAGACCTCTGGTGAAGGCACCAGGGTGCTTATTAGACTCCATAACCTAAGTGGAGTCCACAACATCATCTCTTGGTACAGTGTATAAACTGACTCAATGTTTTACTTTGTTATAGACTTTTACAGTTATAGTATTTGATTGTAGTACAGTGGCCTTATGGGGGAAAGCAGGTCAAATGTTCAAACCTCTGACATAATAGACCTAGTAGACTTGCAGGTGTACCTTACAATCTATCATTTTTGGTGATGTACCAAGTAAGGGTGGCATAGACCTAAATCAAGGCCACCATCAGATAATATGTTCTATGCAATACCAAATAAATTAGTGAAGTCCAGACCTTCTCATACGATTACCTTGATGTATATGTTTATATTTGAATATATTTTAAACCCAATCTTAATGTTACTGAATCACTAGGTGCAAGTTTTGTTCTACATTGTGCCTATTTCATGACAGTATTAATTTTATTCATTTAATAAAGGAAGATAATGTTCCAGGTGTAACTCTCATCAGAAAAACTAATTGAGTGCTAATTTTGTGGTTTACCAGTTTTTGCAGCTAATTTCTGACTGAGCATCAATTTTTAAGCTTATATCATGGAAAGAACGCATTTCACTAGTTTCGCATTACCTGAGAAAGTTAACAGGAGGTAGGAAGGAATTCCAGATTTTTCTATTTAAACAATTAATTAATTTTGTGTTTGACAATGTGCTGCTACCAAATTGGTGATGCTTTGTCCTGTACTACTACTACCATTGTTGTCCCTATGCTGAATTATAACCACTAGGCTCTATAAAGGGTAAATCAGGTGAATAAATCTCCAGCATATAGAAATGTAAAATATTGTATCCTACTGATAGCTCCTCTTTAATATATTTGTTTTTGAAATCGTCTTATTTATTTTCCTTTGCAAAGAAAGAGTAATAAAAAAATCCTGCTAAATAACAAATAAACTGGAGGACAAAAAATTATTTGAACACTAATCTTTAGTTTATTTATTAGTTCCCTTGATTATATCTGTATTATCTACAAATGAGTTTTCATTTATTTATATTCAACCAAATTTCAAAAAAGCAGTGATAGCAAAAATAAGATCACGTATCATCTGTCCAGTCCTCTTCCGATACAGATGCTAAAGTGACTGCAACACAGATTTTTCAGTGTAAATTGTCTGATAATAATGTAAACGGATGATGTTATACAAGTAATTTTAATGCTTCCAAAGGCTTTTTTGCAAGATTTATTGAAGTCATTGAGCTTCCTGTAAAGTCAGGTTAAGAGGGAGGGAGTCAGTAAATCATTTTGAATAAGTTTAGCTTTTAAAGCCAGTGCTCTTCACAACAATTTCAAATGCCAGCAGCCACAAAAGGTTTTCCAAGGAGCACAAAATGATAAAATGGATAATGTAAACCAAACCGTATCTACAAAGAAAAACAGAAATGACTTAAGGAAATCAGCAAGAGAAATCCAAAACTGTGCCTGCTCTCTTTACTTAGGAGCTTGGCCTCTGGCTTCTACATTTTTATTGGTTCATTCAATCTAAATAATAGCACACTAAATCAAATTGCTGATGATTGCACAAAAAATTAAAAATATATTTCTGCACACAGACATATAGAACATTAAGAATTGCAAGGGAACTTTTTCACTATTTACTCTATTATCAGAATACATTGTATCGAATGGATCCTTCTCAATGAATATGTGGTAAATGCCCAATTCTATGCATTTATGTGCTTTCTCTCGGATTTTTTTTAAATAAAGAGAAATGTCACAATTATACCTAAAATTATGAACAGGGGCTAAAACAGACCGTATCTTCATATTCTGAGGAGGGTGGTGTGGCAGTGGCCCTTTAGTGCTTATAATTAAACATTTCCTGTCCATTACATTAAAACATATTTAGAACTTTTGTGCAAGGGACTCAAACACGAGTCTCAGGATAGCAGAGAGTAAGCTGAGGGAGGAGCATGCCCGGCAGTGACATAGAGTGAGCCCACGCAGCACCCACAATGACACTTTCTTATCTTAAACAATGATTTTTGCAAGAATAAAAAAAAAGTCACAGCTGGGGTAAGAAAGATACAAAGTGCATGATAATTTGCTAATACGTAAATGCATGCAGATTTAAATCAAAAGTTTAATATTTTCAGGCTATTATCCAACAACGTTTTGGTAGAGCAAAAAAAGATTTTTTCTTAATCCTTAGAAATGCATTCCAATATGGTACTGGCTAAATGAGTTGCTATATACTTTCCAATAACATTTTTCTGATTAGTTGGGGATTTCTGTACACTGCTAATTGACTTATAGGCATCTATCTCATGCTTATCTCAACTGTTCAGAGTGTCACATGTAGTTAAGTCTTCTGTTCTGCAGATCTGATTAGTTTTATTACGCTTTACTTGGTATTCAGGATCTTGACTTGACTTCAAAGGTTTGATATAACTTCAATTTCTTAACCATTTTTCTGAATATTAAAAGTCTGGCCAGAAGCTTTTAGACATTTTAATAGTCTTGTACTTCTCAGTGTTGTTTTCATTTTAAAAATCCTGCTGCTTGAACAAGCTGATAAGTATTTGAAACACAAATGGGGGACTCAATAATGGAAATTCTGGTATTTCACAATTTTCTCCTAAATTTAACCTGTACTGTATGCTTGATAGACAAACTAATCCTAAATTGAGGTGGATAATATTTCAGCCAAGGACATTCTCTTGTCTCCCTGGTCTCTAAAATGACCACAATGGATCATTCATATTAAAATTTGATGACTGCACTTGCGGCAAGAGATGATGAACTTTAACCTTTTACTTTGCAAACTGGGCTGAACGCATCTGGATGTGTTCATCACATTTGAAATTGTTTCTCATGCTTGAAACAATATTTGTGTTATTGAAGCTAAGTGCAAACCTTAAATGTCAACATAGAAATGACAGGATATTGCTACCCAAACAATTACAACTTTTTAATATTGTCATATATTGACATCTTTATACATTCTCTAAAAATCCATTTTCCCCCACTCCAGAAAGATGCCACTTTTCCCTTAAAATGACTAGATTTACCAGTACCATGTATCCCCGAAAATAAGACAGGGTCTTATATTAATTTTTGCTCCAAAAGATGCGCTAGGTTTTATTTTCCAGGGATGTCTTATTTTTAGTTAAACACGGTACCAGTATGGTATATTTCTCATACTTTACTGCAGCTAGGTCTTATTTTCAGGGAAGGCCTTATATTTCGAAGATTGGAAAAAATTGTACTAGGTTTTATTTTTGGGAAAACAGGGTAATACTGTATTGCTACCACTGAGCAAAAAAGATTTTCTCAGGAAGGTTTTAATTATTTTGCTGGAACTAGCTGTAAGAATAACTTGGGGTTGCAGGGCACCACAGTGGATTTGGCGCTGTTCCGACCTAAGGCATGGAGTCTAAAGGATCCCCAGTCTTCACAATTAACCCCTACAAGGTGGTATGGCCTTTGCCACAAGGGGATACCCAGATCGCAGCCCCTGGGGGAGCCACTCACTGGAGGTGCTGAGTTGGTGGTGGAGAAGTAGGAAGGAACTTCCAAGAGCAGGATCACCAAAACCAGATGCACAAGGAGAAAAAGACCAAAAGCTAGAGACAGGCAAACTTAGCAGAAAACACTTCAGGGAGAACAGGATACCAACAGATAAACCAGGAATCAAACAGAGTATCAGGAAAGTAGCAGGACAGCAAGACTCAAGACCAATAATCAGGCAATGAGATAGCCAGTCTGCAGAGTATATATACCCAGAGCCTAATGGGGATTGGCTGGCAAACAGCTTCCAGATTGGAGTAATGAAAGTACTATTTCAAATCACCTGTGCACTATGGGAAGACAGAATCTAGCAGGACTGAGATCAGGCACCAGAAAACCAGCAATGTAAAAAAATCTCAGGTGGCTCCATAGCAAGATTGTAAGATCACTGCCTGCGGATGGAATGTCCAGGGCTCAAATCCTGGGACTGGAGCAACTGCGAAACCGCTACTGCTATGATACACTAGTATCCTTTAGATAAATACTGATTTTTAGCTTTACCTGCGTTATATTGGTTTATTCGATACTGTGCATTTGTGTATATTCAGCCATTTATATTTCCAAGCATATACTGTCTTCTCCTTCTTTATTAATGCTGTTGAAACAGTGGGCTTGGTCCCTCTGTCAGAATAGCAGATCACTGCTCAGCTGTCTATTGGTATGTTTATAGACCAAATACACTTTACAGGTAAATGTCTGAATAGATAAAGGAACTATATAATATACTTTCAGAGACTGGTTTTGTCATTATGGATCCCATATAGCAGTGAATGCTAAAAGTAGGTCACTTTAGGTCTCAAGACCATAGTACAAAATTAGCTCTGTTGATGAATTTCCCTTTTGTGTTTAACTTTAAACATAACTGCCATAAACACAAACATAAAACACAATCTTTTGCATTTTTCTTACTTAAAGCAAATATCAACATACTTGCTAGTAGGTTATTTCAATGGAAATACTCAACACATGAATAAAGATAAATATATTTATTCCAGGTAACCCATTTTGTTTGTCAGCAGAGGTCATCAGGCTCTTAAATAAGATATTAACTTTTTTTTTCTAGATCATTAAATGCCAATACAGATGAAGAATATAAGAGAATAGCAAAAAGAGATAAGTGGGACTAATGATCCATGGGCTGTGACTCTTCAGTTAAAACACTGTGATAGACTTTAGATTGAGAATTGATATGGACCCTGGTATTGTGACACTAATAATATTTAGGTAATTATCTATTTGTGGTATTATAAAATTAGCTTACTTTACTTATATGTTAATGTTATCTAGTTTTCCATTTTAAACTAATAAGTCCAACATCTACAATGACGCTACAAGGACTGTTTGCTTGCACCTGATTGGACTTTGCATTGTGTCTGGTCAGTACAGTTGATGATAACCTGTGAACTGGAAGTATTCTAGTAATACCTTAAAAAGGAATGAAATATTTCAAAACTTCAGTTTCAATTTCAGTGACAAACATGAATAACACAGCATAAGCATATTCATTTTTCTTACACATTTAAACATAGAATAATCTTAGTAGGTACTCAAGGGACTTATTCATAAAAGTCCAAACAGTTGTGTAAAGGTCCGAATTCCCATTTATTCACCAATTCCCGAACTTCATATATTCAGCAATCCCTCCAGTGTGGCAAATTATCAAACAATTTGGACATTTATGACAGTTGTGGACTTACTGAGCACTTTTCACCACTTTTGCATGCACATACACAGGTAATTCACCCATTCATCAAGCATCAGAGTGTGTCACAGTAGATAATTCAGGAAGGCGTACCGTGTCTCATTCACCAGTTTTATTTTGTTAGATCAAAGTGTGAAATTAGGGGGCTGATGGCAGGGATACTATGGTCCAACTGATTATGCTGCACTGCACAAGAGATAGCTCCTGATGCTGTTTGACTCTTTGCTAAGGGAAAACTTTGTTTCGTTTATAAAGAGTAGAGAATTTATTAAGAGTAGAAAAATTATTTTGACTTCACTTTAATAAATAAGCCCCATCGATCAGTGTAGATGTAGTGGAATAAAGGACATGACCCACACCTAAATGATAGGGTTAGAAGTGCCACTTTGGACCATTCATTTTACTGAGGTAACCCCCCACTGTCTCTGAAATGTAATAATATATAATACAATATTACTATTTTCTTAGTGAAAGAAAATCATATGCTTTAATAATGGCTGAAAACACCTATTAGACTTGGATTCCAGTTGTGGAAAGAGGTCTTGAATGTTAAGTTCATAATACACAGGATTCCTTGACCTTTACTGGCTGTTTGTATACATTTGTTGTGCCTAATTAGTGAAATGAAACCATGGAGTTAAAAAGGAATGTTCTGTAAATGTTAGCAATTATTTGCTCTTCTAGACGTAATAAAGACCAGGTCGCCCTCTTCCATATGACTTGTTGAGCATTTTCCTTTTTCTCATATTCTAAGTTTCATTGACTCAAGTTATTCTCATTGTTTTGAAAACACTGACTTTTTTACAGTATTGTCAGCCAAATGTGTTTAAGGATGAAACTATTAGGAGCACAATTGGTGAATTAATGTCATGAGGACTGCTGCTGGCAGCTCATCAATGTTTTATATGCCACTCAGACAAATGAAACATAAGCCACCCTGAACAAGGGGACCTTTTGACACTTCAAAGGAAACCCCTATGGGTGGCTTCCTCTTGAAGCCTAACTAAACTGGCTCGATCTCCTCAGCTGGAAACTGCCAATGTCTCATTAACCCCTAAACAGGCCCTGCATGAGATTTTCCTTTCAGCTATAATTATGCCACACACTCATGTAATGCTGCACTGAATTGCAACACTGACACCAACACATAATAAACATCAGCTCTAATTGAAAAGCAGATTAGACTCTTGTTTTAATTAGCCAAAAAGCCCGCCCAACTTGCATGCATTATGATTGCCTCTTAAATACTGAGGATGTTGAAATCCCTCAGAAAGACGAGACAGACTTAATTGCAATAACCTGCAAATTAAGTTTAATTTACTTTAAATTTACCGGTTTAGCAGGCTCATTTGATGGTGTTAATGTTCTTGCAAATTAATTATCTGAATTAGCCATGCTTGGTGGAGATTTTCAGCAGAATACACTGTGTACAGCTTATTAATAACAGGACAAAATAGAGAATATTTATAAACAGGTTAAAATGGAAAGAGTGGTTTAATACGCTGCTATCTTTTTAGCTAATATGCAAATGCATAAAAATATTATTCCTATCAGGCTTAAGTAGCAAAAAAACCTTTTACAATACAAAGATGAGTGCAGAAGTAACATTTTTGGTGACATTTATTTCCTCTGACATGTAGATATCTATTAAAAAGGTTCTTTAGAAATTACATAAGTATTAACACAGATGACAAATGGGTTGGAAATGAAATCTCTTTTCTCAATCCGGTTGTCTAATTTGTGGTTTGGAAAAAGCCAGACAGAGAGACTGGTTTTCTTAACCACCGTCTATGCCCTGATCTTGAACGTTTTTAGAAATTAGTCAGATAAAAGACAAGTTCACAGTGAAATAATACCAGGCCAACTACTTAGTACTGTTGCAGTCTATAGGGTAAGAAATAAATACTTCAAATGCAAACTGTACAATGAGTTATTAATCCAACCGACAAACAGTAAAAATTATTTCTCAATAATTTAATGCAGATTATTTTCATTACTTTATATATTGGTCTTAGATTCATTAAATACTGAAAATCCTGTTAAGTTTTACAGAGATTCAAGACAATTCATTCATATGTCTGGAATCAAGTATTTGAATAAGCAATGTTTTCCAGGTGACCAATGCATAGACAAGTAGAATATAGGGGATGCCTTTTATTGACTAACTGAATAGATGATAAATGCAAGTTTTCCAGATTACTTAGGTCTCTTCTTCAGGCGTGACATGTCTACTTGTCTCTGCTTATATCTATGGCTAACACGGTGTTACACTCTACTGCCAGGTGATCTATGAAATTGTAAAATGAAATAGTTTGGGATAATATGTTCAGATGGTTGTGCAGAAAGAACTGGAAGTTAATGTTAACGGGAATTGAGTAAAAACTGTAGCATTCTCAGTCAATTGCATTTCTATATCTTTCAAAACAAGCATCTAAATGGTAAAATGTGTCTTCCCAAAAAATGTCCACATTTATCCTTTCAAGAATGGCCATCCTAGTGATTTTTGTCTCTACATTTATCTGAACAGTTTTTACGTATTTTGATTTTAACAAGCAACCAATTTGATTTCCAGGAAAAATATAGCTAATTTCTTTAAACACAATTTGGGCTTTAACATGCAGGGTCTTGCCTCGAATTGTTTTTACTTCCTCTTTGTTTAGGGTGAAATATGTGAAAATTTGAATTAAAATTGCTACTTTTTAATCATTTTTTTAAAAGAAAACCAGTATTTTCTGTAATATCCCTGTTTGTTTTAATTACAACAAGGACACATATGACACCCTTAATTTAAACAATATTTAAAAAAAAAATTACAAACTCATACGCAAAACTTGCACTTAACTTGAACTAACTACATACTCATAAAATGGAAACACCAATGTAAAACCTATATTTCTTTAAATTACATATGTACATAAGGCAATTTAGTCTGAATTCGACTGTCAAATTCTTAAACAGCAGACTCCCATAGCAAATCCATGACTGAGACAATTCTCCCAATGTAAAGTTGTGACTGCAACAATTTAAAAGTTGTGGCTGCGACAATATTTCCATAGTAAAGTAGTGACTGCGACAATATTCTCATTATAAAGACGTGACTGTGACAGCAGCAGTCGACCATCTTTAGCTGCTAAATTCACACCTTTGCACAACAATTTGGACTTGGTTGTTGACTATACCTGAATGCAGATTATCTTGTAATTTGGAGTTTTCATTTGAGTGTCTCAGATTTTATTGTAACGTTTATGATAATGCAAAGAAAAAAAAGTCACAATCTTCAGAACAGGACAATGCCTAATCTTTGTTAGTACTTTAGTTCTATCTGTCCAGTCACCAAACATCCCAAAATATAGAGAGTGCACAATATTGTAGTTTTTCATCTTAGATTATTCAAAAGTACACAGCTACCTACTGTAGGTGTAACAGGCTTTCTGTCATACATCCAGATTTTAGGACATAAGTCTTTGCAGAAGTTGCCCATTTAACAAAACATGTTCTGGAAGTTTATAAGGCTTTTTCCAGCTGCGCCAATTGTATTTAAAAAAAAAAGCAGACAAACTAACAACTCACTAATAAAGTAACCTCTTCAAATTGTATATTTTCAGAAAACTTTTAGCAAGATGTTATATACCGGATTCTGCAAGTCTGTGTGCAAATTTTGTTCTATATTCTGCTACATGTATGCAAGCCTGCCTTTCTGAGTGTGTATGTGTGTATATGTGTGTAAGCCTTCCCTTCTGAGTGTGTATGTGTGTATATGTGTGTAAGCCTGCCTTTCTGAGTGTGTATGTGTGTATATGTGTGTAAGCCTGTCCTTCTGAGTGTGTTTGTGTATATGTGTGTAAGCCTGCCCTTCTGAGTGTGTTTGTGTATATGTGCGTAAGCCTGCCCTTCTGAGTGTGTTTGTGTATATGTGCGTAAGCCTGCCCTTCTGAGTGTGTTTGTGTGTATATGTGTGTAAGCCTGCCCTTCTGAGTGTGTATGTGTATATGTGTGTATGCCTGCCCTTCTGAGTGTGTGTGTGCATATGTGTGTAACCCTGGCTTTTTGAGTGTGTATGTATACTGTGTAAGCTTTCTCTTTTGTGTGAGCATGTGAGTGTTGGTCTATCCCATATTTCATTTCAGCCATAAACTCCATATTTTGTTGATCCAGCCAAGGATGGTTGATGACGCTCTATATACCAAATGGCCCAGTTCATTCATGTATTGTAGATAATGCAGAACAGGCTAAATTTAACCTTTAACAATCCACTTAGCCAAACTTGATTTTTATCATCTTATCACATAAAAGCAGAATACATCTCTAGGATTTATTACCTTTTATTTCAAGGTTACTCACTCAGTCTGTTACATTTTTCCAGGTAATAATTATGGAGCTCTAGGCAAATTCAAGATTTTAGCATTGCACAATATTCCCTGATTCTACCGAAACCCTTTGTACCGTTGTTTTATTCATATATATATATATATATATATATATATATATATATATATATATATATATATATATATATATATATATATATATATATATATATATATACAGAAAATATTGTACTTAAAGTACCTGTAATTAACCTATCCTTCTATTTAGGCATTGGGAATAGTCATGCAAAGTTTCAATTTCTTTTCACAGAACTGCTTTTATTCATTCATTTATTTTACCTCCAGCTCATTCTTTTCTTTTTAATAATCATTATCTATTTTTCACATCAAACAACCATCTGGCCCTCCCTTGTCCAAGTCCTCTTCACCAATAGAATAAATGCTTGTGCTAAAATTCTACCAGCTTCATTGGCAAATAAATGCAAATCAGCCTTAGTATCAGGGCAAAATAACATTTAGCAGTCTTACAACGTGTAGGGTGAAAGTGTAAAGATGATAGTACATAGAATTAGAATGGGAGTACTGGATGCAGAAAAATAGGCCTTTATAATGACAATCACTAATTCTCAATTAGCTAATTAGCTTAAACTTAAAAGAAGCGGTACCTTAATGTATAACATTCATCCTCCATGACATTCCAGGATTTTTGTAATAATGTCTATTATATACCTATAACTTGGTAATTAAACCTCTGGACTTAAGAAGCAATGATATGGTTTCTTACTACTGCAAATTCAACACCAAAAGCTATTGAAAGCATTTTTTGCTTCAGACACCAAAGACTGCAAGCTCTTGTGGGTCAAGGACTCTATTTTATTGGTAATTTCATCATCCTAGTCAAATATTAGAGAAATTTTAAGCTAAGTTGCATAGTACTGTATAAAATAAAAAGTAACATCATATGAAATAATAATCATACGAGACCATTAGTTATGCTCCTTATAATTGTTTAGTTACTCTGTTATTACAGTCTCTCTTTGGGTTATATTTAAATCTTTCTAAGCAATGAATTTACCACCTTGTCATATCATATTGTTGTTTGAAGCCACATATGTGTTTAAGCAAAACATATAGAAGGTATATGAATAAATGTAATAATGAATTTGTAATTAATCACCTAGCTAGCATAAACAGAAACACCTTAAGGCTAATTCCAGGCTTCAATTAACTTAGTATGTTTTGGATTGAAGGAAAAAACCCACACAAGTACAAACTCCATGCTGATGAGGTCCAGGTTAGAACTGAATGACCCAAGCCGTGCTACTGCTAACCATTCAGGAACCACAGTGCCCGCATCTGTTGTTACTGTTCTTAGCAATTGGACATTTGCAGCAATTAAGTATTCAGTGTTTTGTGATGTTCTCATGCTAGCTATCGTGGTGTTAAGCTGTATCCATTTAAGCACTGCATAAGGACTACAATTTCATAAATCCTTCTAACTTATTTTCTCATTGAGAGTAAATTGTCAGCTAGGAGAAGTAACCTTTGCAAAAGAATTATTAATAGATTTCAAAATGATTTTTTAAAAAGGATAAGTAGGGTGATGGTCACTTTAGGTTATAAACTGCTAGTTCTGAAGTCATAGTCATTGAGGATATGTATGTCATGGAGACCAATAAACAGCTGAATATTATAGAAACACAGGACAGTTATGCCACCTGCAGAGCAGTAGACAAAATGAAGTGGATCCTTTTACTAGGGGGATTGAGGCT
>WMED01005792.1:0-19135 GCA_019650415.1 Pipa parva
TTCTTGTTTGCAGAGTTTCTTGTTTGCAGAGTTTCTTGTTTGCAGAGTTTCTTGTTTGCAGAGTTTCTTGTTACTGATTGGCCACTGACTGGGAAAGAGGCTTTGATGGATAATTCACAGTTTTCGAAATAGGTAACTAAATCTGTCTTTCTGTCTGTTTGTCTATTTATCTCGCATGTAAAAGCTAACATCCGATGGGAAAAGTTTACAAAAGTGGAAAATAATTTTTTCGACTTTTCGCATCCGTTTTTGCCACAAAAACAGGTGAAAAACAAGGATGAAAAGGTAGGAAATTATATTTTTGACCTTTTCGCCTATTTTTGCAGTGAAAAATGGGCGTAAAATGGTGGAAAAAGTCCCCACCTAGATAGGAAGTATAGAACGCAAAGAAAATCAAAATAAAAGAGGAAGTTAAAGAATCAAATAATCAACTTCTTATTTAGGTGGGGCTGCGCTGGGACACTGTTTGGTGTACCAGGGTCATGGTGGTGCATTCTGGGAACACTGGTGGAATTATTTAAGGTGATTTTTAACTGCATTGTTTGGTCTCATTTGTGGACTGAAATGTCAATGAATATGGTGATGTAATAAACTGTTTTTACTTTTTTTGAACCCTTGTGTGCTATAGCATTCTATATGTACGTTATTTCTATATGTACGTTATTTCTATATGTACGTTATTTCTATATGTACGTTATTTCTATATGTATGTTATTTCTATATGTACGTTTGTACGTTATTTCTATATGTACGTTATTTCTATATGTACATTATTTCTATATGTACGTTATTTCTATATGTACGTTTGTACGTTATTTCTATATGTACGTTATTTCTATATGTACGTTATTTCTATATGTACGTTATTTCTATATGCAGGAGTGTTGTCTGAGTGGAGTGCAGTGTTCTGTGGTGTTTATATATATATATTAATAATATATATATATATATAATGAGTATTGGAATACTTGGTGATACCTTTTTTATTAGACTAACATACTCTTTTTAAATTGACAAACTTTTGAGAGGCCTGTCCTCTATTTATCAGGTCACAAGCAATACTCATATATACTATATAAGTTGTATAAATAATTAGCAGGGACCTCTGTTAAACCTCTGATTTTGTTAACAGGGAACCATTAAGGTCTTTTGAGAGTTGATGTAAGAATGTTTTCATTAAATTAGCATTTTTTTTTTCTTTTTGTATAATTGTAGGAATATTCATTTTATTTTTTTACAATCTATTACAAAATTGTAAGCGGATTCCTCTGCTGTTCCTCTCTTTGTCTTTCCGATAAGGATAACTCAAAGCCTTTATTTCATTCCACTTTCCCCTTTTCTGTGCTGATAATTATAAGAAGCATGAGATACTCACCATCTTAGCATGCAGTGTACTTTGGAAAGCATTAGCTGAACATATTAGTTTGAAATTTTCTAAATCTCAAGGGTTATCCTGAGCTTTCTACCTGTATATTAATAACTTCCACCGCAATTTTATTAAATCAGATTTTAATTATACCATATTTAATATCAACCATAATATTTCCAGATGTAGATTTCCCCAACAGATGTGTTTTTGGTTTTTTTTTTCAGTTTTAATTTACACTTTAGTCATCTTTCAGGCTATGTTTTATTAATTGTTATAAAATCAGAGTGGTTTAAATAATTAACACATCTTTATCATTCTTCGGTCTTGACAATTCAACAGGTACTGTTGAATTTACTCTAGTAAAGAAAGTTTTACATCTTGAGATATTTATCTTCTAAAAATGTCCACAAATAATGTATATTTGGCTCCGTTCTTTATACAATCTAGTATCAGGCATAAAAGTCAACCAGGGTGAAGCCATTAGGAGTTGTTCCCTCAAAGCTCAATTCTCAGGGGCTTATGTATCAAAGCGTGAATCCGACTGTCAAAATGAATTCTCGTCACTTCTGGTTGCCGTGCTCCAATAGCCACAAATGATCTACTTACTTGCATATTTCCATAGCGAAGAAGCGATTGGTGTCTGCCATGGTTTATTGTATAGTGCAACATAGTCAGTCAGACAGTATGAACCCTACCATCAAACTCCTGATCTGGCAAAGTGAAATTGGTGAATTTGACACAGTGGGAGTTATTCACAGTGGATTGCTATAGTAAATCTGCTACTATTTCCCCATTATAAAGTCGTGACAATTTTTTAAAGTTAAAATTGCAAAAATTTTCCCATTATAAAGACGCGACTGTGACAATATTCTCATTATAAAGACACGACTGCGGCAACAGCAGCCTATTATGACTGTCTTTATCTGGTGAATTCGCACCTATACGCAACAGTTCAGACTTTATTGAATAACCCCCAATATGCTTTACTGAATTCGCTACTTCGACAGACTCCGACGATTGATGAATAGATCGATGAATACTGATGAATGCAAAGTCATGTAGAAGGCTCTTTAAGTTCATGACCATTGTAATCATCTGAATTGGTTTGAGTTTGATGAATACGTGAAGATTGGAAAGTGGTGAATAGATGTGAATTCTGAACTCTATGCAACTGTATGGACTTTCCTGTATAAACCCCTCATTGTTTAACCCCACCCAGAGCCCAGTTTCCCCTCCATTCACTGTAGAAGCATTGATCATTGAATTATTTTTTTTTTCTATCAAAGCACACAGTTACAAGACTAAAACTGCATAATTTTAATCTCTTCAAGGATAACTAAGTTTGAGGCACATCAAATTGAAGTGAGTGTTGGACCTGTATAAGGAGTATCATTGTCTATCACATAATACTAAGCAGAAGAACAAATTGGCAACCATTCGTATGTGAAATAGTTTGCTCTTGTCAAGTAGTTCAGAATCAACGTTTTCCATGGAGACAAAGCTTTCAGTCATTTAAAGTCCTTCCAGGAGTGAAACTTACCTCACTGCATCAGACTAATCAATTTACAAAAAAGAATTAGGTCTTTGTTTTGAAAATGTAACACGGCCTTAACGGGATAGTTAGGTCTTCATTTTCATTATAATCAACAAGAGCAGATGTACTTTCGCAAGAACCACATGGGGCAAAATGAAGCGAGGTTAAATGATTGATTTATTAGCAACAGTAACTGTGCTGTATATTGTTATGGGAAAAAGAAATAAACATGGTAGATAAAATAAAATAGAATAATCTTACGGTGGATGGCGGCTACCATCGAAATAAGGTCATGTTATTTTTTACAATTTTTCTGTTAAAACGGGCATTTAGCGCACCTGAGTGCGGTTCATGTGTTAAGCAAAGTGTGATAAATATAACAAGAGAGAAATGATACATGTTAAAAAAAGTCAGTTGAATTTACCAGTCTACAGCAATACACATATTTGCACACCATTTTGAAATAATGGATTAGAATCTATGGAATCTCAACCCCCATGTCTCCCTATTAAAAACAGTATATAATAGCCATTTTTGAAGGAAACAGTTCACCCTTTCTTTCTATCCATTATTTTACATTATATACACAGGGCAGAAGATGAATATACTTTAACTCAAGTCTTGAACCAGCAGAAGAATCTACCGTGTTTTTTCTGCCTTGGTAGAGCTTCAGGCTTCCCACCACTTTGACCACCACCCTTGTCATGGACCCCTCTACTACGTTTCAATATATAAGACAGATGAAGGGATATTTTATATATACAGGTAGTTCTTACATATCTGTATTACAATTGTGCTACTGAATTAGACAGCACTGATTAACCTAATGGATTTCTTTTAAAATGCATATATACATGGAGTGGCAAAACTGTAGCCCTATGCTCTCCTGAAAAGTGTAAAGACAGTACCCACCAGGGCACGTACTCTGTTAGAGTAGTAACTACCAGTGGAGTACTTCAACTTATCCTGGTTTCCTACATGTTGGTTTTATTCTAAATTTGCTCATCTTGCCATCCTTTGCCTGTCTGAATCCTCTGTGTCCTTTTTGTTGACTTCTCTAGTAGTGGAGGTTGTCACAATGTCAGTTCTGTCTTGAAGAAATTACAGGGTATGGCTCAGTGGCTCAGTGGTTAGACTTCTGCTTTACAGCACCTGGCTCTAGGTTCAACTCTACCCTGGACAGCACCTGGCTCTGGAGTTGATATATTCTCCCTGCGGAGGTGTCCTCCAGGCACTCCGGGTTCCTCCCACAATCCAAAAACATATATCTGTGTGTGACTAAATAGAGAAATTAGATTGTAAGCTCCACAAGGCAGGGACTGAAGTGAATCTCTGTAAAGCGCTGCATAATATATTAGCGCTATACAAATGCATACCAAAATGGCATTGTCAGGATAGTTCTGGACACAAGTGCATCTTTTTTTCCTTTTCTAGCTATTAAGAGTTGTATCAGGCCGATTTGCTGTGAAATAAGGATACTGTTGCTAATTTCTGCTTTTTTTGGGAAAAAAAAATCCAGCACTTTTGAAAAAAGTGTTATATTGTTGTTTAAAAATTCTAAAATTAGAGAACAATATTTATTTTAAACTTCTCTGTAATGAATTCCATCTGCTACCTTGTGCTTAACCAGGGGTTCCTAATTGTATGTGTTGTAAAGAGATTGTAAATTAAAAATAAAATCATACCATATGTTGTAACAATGTTGCAAAAAATAATGAAGAACTTACACCTGAAAATGTCACAAACATAATCTTTTAATTGCACTCCTAAAATATGTTGCATGTCTAATTAACACATCCGCTGGATATTGTAACGAACCGATCATATACAGAAGTAGATTTCAAAATCGTTTCAAAGAATTTTCTTCTAAAAGTTGTTTTTTTTTAAAGAACTCTTCCAGTTAGGTGAGAATAATGTCATCAATGGGTTACAATGCCGGTAAGCCAACAGTTCTTTATAATTAAAGCCTGCAATAAATTCAATGTTATGAAAGGATTACAAGCCTGGGGACTTGGGTGCTCAAAGACAATTACCAACTAAACATTCCATTAATGAAATAATGATTAATTATAATTACTAATTAAAATTTCAGATTATGATGTTGGTTTTAAGCATTACACTGCATAATGACATTTCCATTTTTAATCAAATTCCTATAAGCAAAAAAAAAATTAAAAAAATAAGGAACAGCTAAAAGCAAGGTTTTGGCAAACCTGTAATTAGATTGTATTGCTAATCCCAAAACGAGCACAAGGCTTTCTTCTTTTGACCCAAACTTAAGGTAAATTTAATAGAGTATAATTTAATTAATTAGTGTTCATTCATGTCAGTGAATTCGGATATTGTAGCTCCATTTAGAGACGAGTGGTTCGGAGTCGTATTAATCCAAGAAAATGCAACACTGCCAATCAGAGGAAGGTGCTGGTATTGCATGAGCATTAATAGATACAAATGAATACGCTCCAAAAAAAACCAAACACAAGGTTTATGTAGGCAAATGATTTAAGGAATCATAAATACAGAAAATGATCCTGGCACATTCAGAAATAATTTAAAAAGGAGCAAGCCAAATGGGTCCAGCGAGGCTCAAACGACTCAATAGAAGCATTGAATCACCTGCTCACCTGTATAATTTAACAGGAATTACCCCATTTTATTGCAAAAATCAGACAACACATAACGTTTCAGGGTGGTTCATGCCTCCTCTTATCAGGTGTATGAAAGGAGGCACGTGTGTTGTCTGACTATTGCAATAAAAATGGGGTAATTCCCACTAAAATTATGCAGTTGAGCAGATAATGGTATGATCAGCTAATTCTATTATTCCTAATAGTTATAGAAACAATCCTAACTCATTCTAATTGAATAAATCTATGAGGCACATTTTGCGGCTTATTCCGAATTTGCATCCATTTGCTATTTCTCCAGCACCGCTTAATTCATCAAACTCTGTGATGTGGCAAATTTACAACCAATTCAACATGGCTGATGATCGTTACTCAGTGCTATGCCCCACCTTGCATGCACGTGGACGGGATTTCCGCCAAGTGTCAGAGTCCATCAAAGCAGGTGCATTCTGCAATGAGCACTGCTCCTAATTCACTGGTTTGCTTTCGCCAGATCAAAGTCAAGAAGTAGGATGGCAGGACTCCTTTAAGGTGTAAGGGGCTGAACACTCAAGTAACAAAGAAAATATAGCAATATATTAAAGGTGACACAGCATGAACTAGGAATATGATAACATAGAAAGGAATGTAACATCGACTGAATACAGTTAAACTGACATTGTAAAAATAAATGTCACTTCCCTTGATCAAATTGGCTTTTAATGAATACACCCTATATATCTTTATCATTAATGGAGTTAATATTAATTTTATTTATCAGTTACATTTTTTTCTATTATGTCTATCCCAAAGTGGTACAGTACTTTGAGTTGCCAAATACCTTTCATTTTAAATACAATATCTTCCTCGGCATCAAATGACATTGATACAAAGTTATGATGCAATCATAATATCATTTCAGACTCATGGACTGAAAGAAATTTTCATTGCTGCTGAAGAGATTATATTTACATTTTTCTTGATGTACATGAACGCACATTGGGCACACCCTGTGACGCACTCTGGTACCGCTATTTAACTGATTTTTTAATGTGTTTTTTTTTATTTTATAAATAACTGAAGCATAACGAGGATAAATATGAAATTTCAAAGTTCTAGCCTCTGAACAGTCACATTATTAAACGCCACCACACTGTGGCTATATATACACAGACAGGTTCTAGGATTGTTGGAGGAAACCCACACAGGTGCAAGAGAACATACAAACTTCATCCAGGGTGAACCCCGAACCCAGTGCTGTAAAGGAAGTAGTGCTAACCACTAAGCCACTGCACTGCAAATTTTATAAGCGGCCGTATGACTTCCCTTGACTGAAGACATCAGTTCAGTCCCCTTCCCTTTACAAGAAAATAGGTGTGAGGAAGGCTTCTTAGAGGATAGGGTATTTCATTTTAAAACAGCGGTTCTCAACCTGGGGGTCCCGCGGCCATCCCACGGGGGTCGAGAACCGCCGCAGCGCCCAGAAGCACCCGCAGGACCCTTCTTTTAAGGGTTCCTGTGGGGTGACATCGGCCGAAAATGTCACCACGTGATGCGCGTACATGATGACATTCGGCCGAAACGTCATCACGCGGTGTGCGTTGACGTCAGCGCTGGGGGTCGCCACCCAGAAAAGGTTGAGAACCGCTGTTTTAAAATTTAAGCGCCCAACATAAACAAAGAATGGACATGGGGTTTCTTAGGGTCCGCCCAGTTTGGAGGGTATGGAAAGGGGTCATTCACTTCAGGATGCTAAGCCTTGACTATGAGGCAGGGGTCTAATATTTACATCCAAATCCTACCCACTGAGAAAAGTAATAAAGTAAATATCAGTAGGTCTTATGGAAAAAGTACATTCCATCGGTGCAATGCAAATGAATCCAGGCTGCTCACTGCGTTATATTAAATGGAAAACACCATTTTATTGCAGAACAAGTTGACACAACATTTCGGGGGGCAACCGCCTCCCTTTATCAGCTGTACAGAACAGATACAGGTGTACAGAACTAATACAGGTGTACAGAACTTAAACAGCTGTACAGAACTGATACAGGTGTACAGAACTGATACACCTGTACAGAACTGATACAGGTGTACAGAACTGATACAGCTGTACAGAACTGATACAGCTGTACAGAACTGATACAGGTGTACAGAACTTATACAGCTGTACAGAACTGATACAGGTGTATAGAACTGATACAGGTGTACAGAACTGATACAGCTGTACAGAACTGATACAGGTGTACAGAACTGATACAGCTGTACAGAACTGGTACAGGTGTACAGAACTGATACAGGTGTACAGAACTGATACAGGTGTACAGAACTGATACAGTTGTACAGAACTGGTACAGGTGTACAGAACTGATACAGGTGTACAGAACTGATACAGCTGTACAGAACTGATACAGTTGTACAGAACTGATACAGGTGTACACCTAATGAAGGTAGGTGGTTGCAATAAAATGGGGATTTCTATTTGATATAACATGGTGAGCAGCCTGAATCTATTTGCATTGTACTAGTTGTTTTTGGATTGTTGGAGCCCTTCCTGGGTAGCTCCTGGATAAAGCAAAGTTGAAAAATCTTAGTGTAGCTTTTGTGGTCAGCAGGGCACCCCTGTATTTAAGTCTCTGGGTAAAAGGGGAGTATAAAGTAGGTCCCATGCTAGGTACTTATCTGTACTGTTATGAATTTAAAATATCATGCATAGCTGAGGCATTAAAGCACTTCTTGTATACAAAGTCATGTTTTAACTGAAGGTTGGCAGGTCAGATTATCTGTGAATGAAATCTCAGTAGAGTCTTACATCTTTAACAGTCGTAACTAAATGGAATTGATGATCATGGAAAAATAGAGAGCTTTTCACAATATTAATAGATTAGTCGATTTTGTTAAAACAGTATAGCAATACATTAACCAGTCCATTTATTATCATGTTGGCATCTTGCTACATGGTAGAGAATTTAAAAATAAGTTGACTCAGCCTCAGGTTTTTCTAGTGAATTCACCAATGGACTATTGTGTCACATTTGCCAATTTTACTTCCCCAGATTACAGTGTCAAATTAGGGGGTTAATAGAAGAGCTTCTACTGTCCGACTGACTACACCAACACTACTCAATAGATGACTACTGACTGATATGCAAATTCACTTTGACAGTCAATTTCTCACTTTGATGAATAAGCCCCGCAGTGTTCCTGTTCCTGCATTTTTGAATGTCTTTAAATCAGTAAATAACTTGGTGATTTGCTAACTGCCACCAGTAGAGGGTTGAACCTGAGGGCCACAACATGGGAGTTCCTTCACCGCAAAGATCCTCCTGAAAAGGCTAGGGGCACCTTAGACTCTGCGCCTCAGCATGAAACAGTGTTAACCCCATTGCGGTACAGAGGATCCACTTCCAGTCATGTGACAGAAATAAACCATGCCTTGAGTGACTGTTTTAATACTGCTAGAAAGATTCAGGAATAGGTTCACATTATAGTGAACTAATGCGCTTTAGTGGTGTTCATGTGTTCTGAACTCTTGGAGCATCTTTGTGACTGGCAGGCAGTGCTTGGATGTGTGTAGTTAGTGGACATGCTCAGGGTCCAGAGGACTGAATAGTTATAAAGTGTTGTTGAACTGCAGTTGTTTGAGCTTGTGTGTCCCAGGTGTGTCTGGTGGAACAACTGGATAAAAGAGATTTTAAAGAATAATCGCAACAGTTGTTCACAAAAATGTTTTAACAGCAGATCCAAGTAGGCTTGACATGAGAAGATAGCAACAAAAATTGAAACAAAGATTGTTGGTTAAACATGAACACCAGGAGGACATTGACATCAGCAACTGACAGTAACATTCACGTGCTGCAGCTAGTCGGGACTTGCCATTTAAATCTCCTACTGCTGACATCATTGCTAATGTCAACCAGGCTGAGTTTGTGCCATCTTTGTAACATGTATTGTCACAATGGAACAGTCACTCAATAGTTGCAGTTGCATTAGAGTAGTTATTTTAGTTATTGAATGGTAGACAATTCCTGGTCTATGTTGGAACTTTGTGGCCAAATTTTCTAAGACATTTTAGTTAAATGTTACCAAAGTAAGTTCCCCAATTTGCCACTTTTATCTGGCAAAGTCAAATTGGTGAATTCACACCTGTACTTGGTTGATTTTTAAAAATTAAAAAAAATGTAAAAAATTTTTAAAGATCATTTACCCACTTCGTAGCACTCACTTAGTGAAGGGAATTGTGGGAAGGGCCTTCAAGGGATAGAGTACTCATAGGTTCTGATGTAGCCTTGAGGAAACCTGAGTCTGAATGTGAAACCCGGCAAGTTCCCATTGCATTGGCAATACATTCACCTCCCCATGCCATCCGGAATCCATTCTAATAAAAGGAATTACTCCTTCTATAATGGTGATGCTCAAAAAGATATTTAAGAATACATAGAACTGAAACATTGCAAAATAAATAAATACCGCAATGCCTTTTAGGTCTAGATAATACAAGGCATGTAAATCTTAGACTTGTAGAGTAGCGAGACTGGCACTGTGCCGCCTCTCTAGGGCCTTGTGCAGGATCCCTCCCTACAGTGCTGCTCCCATCCCAATGGAAGAAATGCAATTACTGTCTGCGCCAGCTGTTTTATCCATCTCTGATCTATCTCTATGCTAGATGCATTATTTAATGAATGAGTGAGTGAATGACCAAAAAGGTTTACTTACTTCTGTTATCATCAATGGCTGTAGCTGTGATCATTTTTAAGAATTGTCCACAAAATTCGCCACATCGCATAGTTTGATAAAAATGTGAAGATCAGGAAGTGCATTAATGGATGGAAATTCTGAGATTTATGCGACTGTAAGACTTTCATGAATAAGCCCCTCAGACTTACCAGGATCCACGAGGATCAGAAGGTAGTGACTGTAGGGGGTCGCTGCAACCCAGCGTCCCTGTCAGTGTATGTCACATTACACACAGTATGTGTTGAGTACACAATAGGCAATAAAGGTTTATCTGGCACTTCAGTGGAAGAAATTGAATTGCTGTCTGCTCCAGATGCTGCATCCATTTCTGCTCTATCTCTATGCTGGATGCATTATTTCCTAGTATTGAATGACCAGAAGGTTTACATCTGTTATCATCAATGGCGGTATCTGTGATGGCTTTTAGGAACTTTTTTCCCCTAGGTCGGCTAGGTTAGCATTCTTTTGATTGTGCTATTTACCCTCTGGTCCACATCAACTCAATTAAAAGTTCATTATCTTTACTTTGCTTTGCTTGCTATCATATAGTCTAATTTGTTCCTAATGTTGATGCTTTATTTTTTTTTCTTTTCTTTCCAGGGAGATGGCCCTGGAGTAGAGATTAATAATATGCTTTTGGTTCTTGTTTTTTTATTTTCTGTTTTGCTTTAAAACTTGGCCCACGGAGATATCACACCAGAGAGATGTTTTAATCATCGGCTCCTTGTATTGCATTTGTGTTTATTGCTGTTGTTTATCATTTAATGGAGTCGTTTGCATTTCTGCTGAATGATTATAATATAAATCCTAGTTAAAGGTTTTCTATGTAAAGTTCTCTCTTTTAAATATAGACTAATGACAATGCTTCTGATCGTTGTTAGAACACATATATCCAGGTTATGAAGCAATCTTGTCCACCTTTGGTCCTTCTGCTGTTATTGAAGTAGATGTCTTCTGTGTACTGTTTTTGGCAGGATAAATCAAAATGCCAGTGGCCATCCTAGCAGGTTTTCATTAAAGCATCATTCAAAGAAATGCTAAATAAGCAATTCAAGACTCTTTCCAGATAATATAAACAGGGACAATGGTTTACTGATGTCTAATAACCCACTGCGGCCGATCAGAGGTGGAGGGGGTTATTCACTAAGGTGCAAATTATACTGTCGAATTCTCAAACAGCTGATTCCCATAGTAAATCCGCGACAATTTCCCCATTGTAAAGTCGCAACAATTTTTTAATGTTAAGATTGCGACAATTTTCCCATAATAAAGTCACGATTATGACAATATTTTCATTATAAAGATGCGACTGCTACAGTAGCAGCCTATTGCGACTGTCTTTATCTGGCGAATTCACACCTATACGCAACAATTCGGACTTAGTGAGTAACCCGCTATGTATTCTTTCCCCCCCATACCAACAAACAATAACAGCTAATTCGCTGTGTGTTATTTGACTAAATCAGATGAAGACCAATTATCAAAATTTTATTTTACTAGATGGCTTTCAATATTTCTATTTCTGTGATGGGTGCAGTCATTTGTCTTTTAAGGGACCGGGTTCCTAAGTTTTTTCTATTCTTTTTGTTTTTATTCTAAAAATCAGTCCTCTGGTGCCTTGACAGGTAGAATTATTTATTTTTCCTTATTCAAGGGTTTGCAAGATACTTTTAGAAATTGCTTTGCTATTCTTCAATATAAGGTTGTCCAACTGGTAGGAAGAATCTCCTCAACATGAGCTCTAAGTGCTGGATATTAGTGTTGATCATCTTCTCTTAATGACAGCCTCCTTTAAATATGATGTGTTCATGCTTATAAGCAGAGGAGTGGTGTGAAGGAGCGAATGCGACTAGGTGAACTGCTCCAAAATTTACCTGTTTGACTTCCTCACTTCAGACTAGTGAATTGTGGGGTTGAAAGCAGGGCTCCTATATTGCATAAGGCGACTATTTAATCAAAAGTGACAATGGTGATTGTGACTAAGTGACAATATGACCTGGGGACAGGAATACAGTTAGTGGGATATGGTGAGACTGACGCCGCTATCTTTCACATGTCGAATTCACCTCACTCCGCGTGATTTCTCATCCTACTTCTATCCACCTGACTATGCCACACTACGTATGTGACAGCGATCAATACTTTCTGTGTGTTTGACAAGAGTATTCTCCACTTAGTCAGTAGTGAGCAGTGAATTCGTGACTATTTTGATGATGTGACTTGAATTGTAGCAAAGTGAATTCGACAGGTGAATTTATACTTTAGTCAATGAGGCTCATAATGTAGTATAATCTAAACAAATATCTTAATTCAGTTTATTATGGAAGTGTTCAGTAGCTGTTGGTGGGAAGCTTTTGAGACCCACGGTAACCCTAACATGCCTGTAAGATCAGCTGATCTTTCAATCATTGTTTGTTAGGAAGATGATTGATTGACATGAGAAAATATCCTTTTTTTCCTCACATATAATAATATCAAGAAAGGTAGCATAAAAGAATCATTACTGGAGACATTCATTATTGCCTCTACATTTTAATAACATATCACTAGTTTATTTGACAGGCCAATAAAGAAATTCAAATATAGCATGAATCTTAAAAGGTAGGTTTAATCTTAAAAAGGAATACAGCCGCTGAATTAAAGCACCATTTAAATGTTTATTAAATGCAATAAAGCTCGCATTCCCTCATTTTCCCAAAGAAAAAAATTGAAGCAATTTGTCATATTTTTAGATCGAAATGTGATTTTATTTTCAATCTGCCTTAATAAAGTAGATATTAAAGAATATTTAAATGCAGCTGATTTAGGGAAGCTAAAGTAATTCAGACAGACTGATGGTCTTGTTTTCTCGTTCAACTCCTTGTAAGAAAATAATTGTAAAACAAACAGGTGGATAAACGACTTCATTATAGTTAAATACAAGATGCTTTAGGCCAAATGATTTCATTTTAAGTTAAAAAAAATGACTGAAAATCCATTTTTTTTCCCATTAAAGACAAAGTTTAATGTCAATATAGACAATACAGATATTTGTTTTAAAGTGGACCTGTCAGGTCCACTTAACAGACTTTTTTTTTAGGAAGCAGGGAGTTGTCTTAGCTGAATGCTTTTAGCATTCAGATAAACAGTAGAAAAAGAGGCAAACTCGCTGCTTCTTTTCTGTACCGAGGCCCGACTTTAATCTAGAGACAGATTGGGTGGATCTAAGTGATGATTGACATTACAGCTCCTCCAATCAGATGTCTGCTAGATCGAGATTTAAGGGATCTGTTTGCAGGAGATTTTATGGCAGTCATCCTTTTAGCCCAACTTGAGATTCAGGTCCACTTTAAGTTATTTGTTTCCCAAACCACAAGAAAAAAATCTTTTTGATGGGTGCCAGGTATAGTATGTCAAGAAAGATATTGCATAATGCAACATCGAAAGATGTGTATTATGTGTGGTAAAACCCAGAGCTGAATGACATAAAGTACATTTTTTTCTTCTTAGAGGCAACACTGTACCCTAGAAGATTCATTATTGAATGCGTTGGCACAGCATTAATTCACTTAGGTGTCTGAGTGCTTTATGTAATTAAGTCATTTACTTGGATAAATCTTGAGAATATCAGCTGTATTTCCCTCAAAACCGCACTAAAGTTATAAGGATTTTCTGCCTAAGCAGTCAAGGGTTCTGATTTACTACCTTGCCATGACTTTTATAGGAAAGGGGTTGTTGGAGAAGCTCTGCCTCAATCAATATACTATGTGATGTCAGTCAGCTTTTTGAGAACTATCTACGGTTACACGACAGAGGTTGTCGGATGTGAATATTTACCACTAGGAAATTTGTGCTGGTTTATCCCAGGGTCACGAGTCTAAGGAGTTCCTGGTTTTCATTGTTATGGACTTCTGCAATGGAATTCCCAGGTCTTGGGTCCTAGAGCAAATCTCCACTGGTGGTGGTAGTTGAGCTGAGGAAAGTAATAGAGTTATAGCACACAGGAGTGCCGATGAACTGGAAAGATGAGGTAATGAATCACAGATACAACTCAACTGCTGAGCGTTAACATCTCCCAGGAGCGCAGAAGAACTGGAAGAACTGAAGATTCTAAAGTAAAGGTATACTAGAATTAAAAAGCGATAACATCTCCCAGGAGCACAGAAGAACTGGGACAACTGCAGACTGGGGCATAGAAGCACAGGAAACTAAATGCAGGAGAGCCAGATCTAAAGAAAAAAATGCATTTAGACATACAAACGCTCAGATGAATGCAATTAAAATCTTCAACCACCTCTTCTTGTAGGTCATCAGGAAAAGAAAGTACCAACTATATCCATAGCAAGAGTACACTTTTACGCCAGCATGTACGCTAGTTATGTGATGCCAGAGGTTATCCAGATTCAAGAAAAAAGCAGATGTGCTGGTGAAAGAATGCCCATGTCAGTAATGAACGAATTACCTACAGACGTATTTTGTGTAATTCCAGCTCGATACATTAGGATAATTCGTGAGAGCATACAAATATTTACATGCAATCCTATGGCTGTCAATACATTTGTATTTCTCAGTGCTTTGCAGTCGAATTTGTGGAGTGCTAGAAAAATTAGAAAAATTTGCTTCAGCAATTGGGCAAAATTTATTAAACTCAGAAAGACCACACTGGGTCTTTCCAAATTTACCATGAGAAGTTTCACATTGTTGTCACGAGATTTAACGATATGTCGAAGTTTCCATCAAAAATTTTGAAAAATCGGACTCGAAAACTCGTTCTTGAAATCTCGAAAGAATTCTCGCGAGAAACAATGTGAGATTTCTCCCGGTAAACTCAGAAAGACCCAGAGCAGTCTTTCTGAGTTTAATACATTTCTCCCTAAGCCTGTGTTCTATACTATATCACATCGCCCTACATATTTGCTACACCTCATTTTACCAAACAAACACACAATGCTGTTCATCATTGACTGCAAGGTTTGAAAGGACTACTACATAGACAAAGAAAGTATCAGATATGTCTTATTAGTCAAATGTATCATTCTATAATGGTAATCAAACAGCAATAGTCTTCACATACAAATCCAACGCAAATAGTAAACAAGCGGTAATCCCTGGAGCTGTTGAGTGGAACTCCTACCAATGTGCACTGTATATGGTTTGGAAATAAACAAGTGTAGTTTATTTTATCTAGAAAAATTATCCTTGAACATACAGAATTAGTTACTTTTTTCTTGCTGGTAAATTGTTCCCATGTCTAGCAAGGTTCCACAATCTGTCATGCAAGAAGGAAAGCAGATTAATATAAATTCAATAAGTGTTGTTTCTCTGATACAGTCACCAAGAACCATACATTATGCTTTGAGGCTAAGGCCATTAAGAGCTAAGCCATGGTCAAAACCTGATAATGATCTTCCACCAGGGACACATCTCTTTAGATAAAGCTCACTTAAAGTAAGAAAGAAAAAAAAAATCAGTTGTCTATTATACAATATAAACTTAGTGTATTGTTTTAAATATATATACAGTATATCAAGGCCAGTGGCATGAACAATTCATGGCAACTCGTTTAGTTCCACTTCTGTGCATAATAAAGCAAATAAATAAATATATACACATAGAATATTAATAAAAAGATAATAATATGGCTGAAAAGTGATAAACAGCCCCCACACCCCTATAAACATTTTCCGTGGGACCACGGTGAGAAAGAAATGAGAAAATCCCAATGATATGCATCAACCATGTGTGTGTGTGGGAGGAAAAGTCACTGCTGCTCAACTGTGACCGTGCTGTGGATGAACCCCCATTTATTGCAAAGTGCACAGAAGAACCACAATACTTTGGGGGGCATTAACCTCCCTTCATCAATGAGGTTATCTTAAATATGGGTGAAACAAAAAAAAAAAGATAGTATGGTGCAAAATTTACTAAAGTCGAAAATGATTTTTTTTCTACTTTTTTGCCCAAAAATAGGGTGAAAAAAGGGCAAAAATTATGTTTTTGACCCTTTTCACCCAGTGCTTTTTGCCATATTCTTCCCATTTTTGGATATTTTTCACTTGATTTTAGGGCGAAGAACGGGGGGCAAAAAGCATCTGAAAGACAACCAAAAAATCATTTTTGACTTGAGAAAACTTCACCCCAAATGTCAAAGGCTGTGAAGAAAGGGCGACTTTTTACTTCGTACCAAAACCTTATTAGAATTTCACCTCCATGTTTTCCAATTTAAAGAGAGAATGTGAGTGAAATTAGAAGCATTTACCTTCACCCATTACATTAATACATGTAAAGAGAAAAGAAAAAATTCTTTCATCCACATCCATGTAAGGAAATCTATTAATTCCGTTCAGAAATAACCTTTCCCCACGGTGACACGGCACACTTGATTAGCTATAAATGTCCCCTAATTTACTCTGTCACATAAAGTGGACGATGGAATAAAGGAAAAGGCGTCCTTGATTAGTATAATCGTATTATGTGGTTTATATTGCAATGTTACTACGTGTTAATCAAACTGTCAAAAACTGCAAAAGGGGAGTCATTAAGTCTAAATGAAGAAAAATCCACACTTTTTTAAATTTAATTTAATGGAATTTTTTTTTTTTCTTCCACTGGATCATAAAGTCACTATTCTCCTGCCCCGATACAGATTAATTTGACAATGCCGTCCTTATCGTATCCCCATCTAGAGGGGAAAAATAACAAAAAAAAGACCTTTTATCGTTCACATCTTTTATTGTTACACGTGCAAACTCCACTTCTTAGCTTGAAAAATGACAAATTTGCCAACTGATCAAAATGTTAACTAGGTAAGTGTCACCGAGATAGATTACTGACTGTCACTGTGGGTGCGGACATGAGGTTACATTGATATTTCTCATTATATTCACTGCCTCCCTAATGCTCACTAACAACATTTCCGCTGTGAGGGTAATAAATCACGTACAAATAACGAGCTGCAGGGAAAAGCTACTGCGCGATAGATTTTTTTTCCCCCTCTTTCCTAATAGAACTACCTGCGAGGTATAACATTTTTTTTTATATAAAGAATCCGTCAATGCACTTTACAATGTTGCCCGTAAAAAAAATTCAGCTGTCGGTAAATAAAGGAAAATAATATTGTGCTCTTTCTGCTTGTGATATTTCCACATGCAAATGGGAGCGTCTGCAAACAGATTTTTACAGTGTGAAACAGTAAAATCATTTTTCAGGGCCTTGATGACTAAAGTCTGAATTGTTGCGTAGAACTCTGAATTTGCCTTTGAACGCCATTTCCCCATGTTCGCTTATTGATCAAACGCGGCGATTATGTGTCTAACTTGGGTGACTACGATAGTCGCAATCTTATGGAGCACTTCACATCACTTTGAGTGTGCATGCACAGGTACTTCTACTATTGACTAAGCAGTAGAGTGTGTCGAAGTAGCAAATACGAATGGGTGAACTGTTCCAAATTTAACCATTTGACATCACAACTTCATACTGGCGAATTGTGAGGTTGATGACAGGGCTCCGGTGTGGGACAAGGCGTCTATTTCTTCAAAAGTAATATTGGAGACTGCAACTAAATTAGGGGTAATTCACCAAAGAGTGAACTTACCCTGCGATCGTTCGCTTCAGTACGCATATCCTGTTATGCGTTCGCTGATGTCCTGCATGCGGACATCAGCGAACGCTTTAAAGGGATTCCAGTCTCGGCGAAGCTCACGAGGCTCTACTCGAGATGCCTCTCAAGACTGGAATCCCTTTAAAGTCAATAAGTCCCTTAACTGGAATATATAGATTTTTACTTTATAATGATTTGAAACTAATATGGCAGCTTAGCTGCCCAACACACATGTTTGAAATAAAGAAATTATTTACTAGGACCTTTGATTTTTTTTCTTTTCCTTTTGGGAACAATTTTTTTTTTTTGCTATTTTATGGTAGGGAATCATATTACTAATGTAGCCCTGGTGAATTTTGATGCATAAGAAATGCTTAAAAAATCACCCTCTCTACCATTTTATATTATGGGACTGTAATCTTGCAATTAGAGCCCCCTCTAGTGACCTGTTGTAATATTATATTGTTATTGTGAGTCACATTTAGCAGGGCCTTACTGGATTTCCGCTCAGTGATAGATAAAACCAATCAGGGATCACCATAGATTAGATACCTTTTTTGTATTGTATGTGTCCTAGGTCTTTCTAGATCAGAGTGTTGCAGGAGTAGCACTCTACCTCTAACTTCCTGGTGCAGCATCTGCTCAAAGGAAATATTACTTCAGTATAAGAATTCCTAATATGTCTAACCAATTTAGTGTTTGAGAGTGGACACTGAAGGATATCTAGCAGGGTAGCTTAAAACCCCACCAGGAGCTTAGTGGCCTAGGGGACCTAAATGTATTCCTGCCAAGTGGAGGATACACAGCTCAGGGTTCATCAGTGGTAGGCTTAGGGACCAGGGCTTAGCCTTATCTAAGAAGGTCCATCCAGAAATTGGGGCAACCCAGAGCTCTCCTAGGATCCACATCTATGCTGAAGTGATATTGAATCTTCTGGTGGTAGCTATATGGTGATAGTATATATTCACATTCACTTGCATCTGTCACTCACTGCATGTCACTGTGTGTCTGTCTGAATATCTGCTCCTATGATGTCGAACTATAACTCTACTCTGCCTCTTATGTTTATTGTTCAAATAAATGTGTGTTGTTTTTAAGCAAGAGCCACTGATGCCCAGCCTTAATGGCATTTACTTTAATGCACTACATCAGGGGTATTCAATTAAAATTTAAAGAGGCCCAGTCTGGCAATACTTCATAATGCCAAGGTCCGTAAGTCAAACCAGGGGCAGGGCACGGACGTCAGGAGAGGCACATCAGGAGTGGGGTACACATCAGGGGCTTGGAGAGGCATATCAGGGGCTGGG
>WMED01005793.1:0-19134 GCA_019650415.1 Pipa parva
CAAGTAAAATATAACAAGGATACATCAAATTAAGTGCTAGGTAGTGATTGATATAAGAGGTTGGAGGTCCCTGCCCCAAGGAGCTTACAATCTAAGTACACAGATAGGACAATAAGAGCTGTGGAGTCATAGGTCCATAAATACAAATAAATAGATCAAAATAGATATAGATAAATACAGTGAATAAATAGATAAATACAATATACAGTATATATATACAGATATTAAACATAAAAAATTATACATTAAATGAATGATAAGAATCAGTGCTAGTGCTCACATTTAAATGAAGAACTACATAGTTGCCACTATAGGGACCAGCCTGCCTTTCTCTGTGTTTGACACAATATCTGACTGCATGTGTGCCCAGCTCACACACTATCCTACACAGCAGCACCTTTTCAAAGGATTGGGGAGGGACTAATCTAATACTTTTTGGCAGTGCAAAAATTATTTTGTTTCAAACTGAAACAATATACTTCCCAGCCAGATGGTAATCCCCTTGGCTTTCTAAATGGGCTCATTTCATTAAGAAGAGGCTGGATTGAATCAAGCATGCCAATTTGAGATTTAGGGGGTTATTCACTAAAGTCCGAATTGTTTCACATAGGTCCGAATTCGCCAGATAAATACAGTCACAATAGACTGCTACTGTCGCAGTTGCATCTTTATAATGAGAATATTCTCACAGTCTCGACTTTATTATGGGAAAATTGTCACGACTTTGCAATGGGGAAATTGTCGCGGATTTGCTATGGGAATCCGCTGTTTGCGAATTCGACAGTCAAATTCGCACCTTAGTGAATAACCCCCTTAATCTACTGTTTAATAGTGGCACATCAGTGAGGAAATTGCTATTTGGGATCAAGTAGATTCATGCGTAAATACAATGCTACTCCTACTATGATTACAATAAGACTGCAAAAGCAAGAACATCTAGAAGCTTTTATTTTCCATTATATATTTTTTTTTTTTATCAATCTATGATTAATTCCCCTTTTATAATGCTGCTGCTGTTTAAAGGTCGAGAGTACAGTAATTGAGGCACCTTTTGGTCAAAACACAAGTTTGGGATATGAAATTAATAATAATTGGCTGTGACTAGGAAAGTATAAAAGTCATTTTCATCTGTTTGCACTTGAATGGGCAACTGCAACAAAATGCCTCTCATTATGACTATAGGATGTTTACCTTACAATTTACTTATTGCATATTTTTGAATGCTATACTTTTTACGGGCAAACCACATACATATTTTTCTGTTTTACCATCCGCAATAAAAACATCCAATGTGTCATAAACTACAAAAAAATAAATAAATAGAAAACAAAGGACAGTTACAAACACTCTCAATATGTTGGAGAACTACAACATATTGAAAATGAATTCCAAGATGAACAAGTCCTTTAAATAAATAAACTTTGGTTTATTTAATTGCTGTTATCTCATTTAATCTACTGTGGCCTTTATGATCCAAGCCACACAGCATCTTTAAAAAGAACATATATGCAGAAAATACATAACTTGTTTCAGAGGTGGTATTTAATTTTGAATGCTATGAACCAAAAAGTAGGGAATCAAAGCCAATTTTTTAGTTAATGAACCCTATTGCTGATGTACAAGGGGCACGCAGGCAGCATACTATACACAGAATTTTAAGTAGGTCATGGTATTTACTTAAATGTTTAAAATATATTGTATAGATTTCAGAAGGGATGTTTGGTGGGGTGTCTTTTGAAATTGTGGGGGGTTTTTTTGTTTGTTTTTTTAAAGATGGATGGATTCCTTTACTTCCAAAAAAGTTTTTGTAATGGTTTTTAAATCTGGAATAATTGTCATGTGTATTCCACTTGTTACAGGTTCTGTTAAAGAATGGAGATCAGATGGCATTACTGCAGTGTGGCTGCATATTCCAATCATGCAGAGCAATCTCATAGCCACTGCTGCTTCCAAAGGATTCACATTTCACCATGCAGAACATAATGAGTCTACCCTCACCCTCTGGCTTAAGGATGGACCAAGCAAACTACCTGGATATGCTACTCACCAAGTGGGTGTTGCAGGTTAGTTTTGTTACTGCCATAGATGCATGTAATGTATTTGTTGTCATTTTTCCTTGATTGCTTGTATAGATATAGTATAAAGATATGTCCTAAGGGTATCATATTCTGATGAGAGGACAAAAGGTGAGAAGCCTTAGTTCAGTGTCATACTAGGTGTTTTTTTATAAGATGACAAATTCCCTAAATGTTAACCACATAAACCTGCAAAAAATTGTCTTAAGTTAAAATGTATTTTTTTCTTTTTTTACTTTGCTTAAGCAGATACCACTTAAAAAAAAGTGACTGTGAAGTGCTCCCTAGCCCAGTCGATGAATAACCAAGATATCAAACACAGTACTTGGTTAGAACAGAAAAATAAATGAAGATGAAAAAATAGTTCTAAAAAATAAAATCAAGCCCCAGATTAATTAATAAACTGGTTGCTGAGGGACCAGTGACCCTCAGCAACCAAAAAGATTAAAGAATCACTAAACTTTGGCTTTAATCCATTAATAAATTGATCTATCTGATAGATAAGAGTGCAATAAAATTTAAAGCACTAAGATTTGACTCACCATTAAGAAGTATGAGCTCCTGCATTGTATTTTTCCATAACTGTACAAGGCATCTCCATTTATTTGTTTGATGTTTCCCTAACAGATTTATTAATTTAATAAAGGATTAAGCCAAAATGTAGTTCTTCTTTAACAAACTAAAATGGATCAAAACAATTCAAATGATTAACATAAAAATACAAAGACCAATATCAAACTGTCTTATAATGCCCCATCTGGAGCATAATAAATAGTAAGTCAACCCCCTTTAGGTGAAACAGATAAGAATTTAGAAGACAACAGATTGCATGGTTCTGCAGTCTGTTTCTAGAACTGTTGTCATCACATCACTCAAACTACCCGCCTTGTTAAAAATAACATCGGAAACTGATGAAGGATCAGAATGTTTTAGGAAGATGTAGATTGAAATTTCTAAATTAACTATTGGCATTTCCTATACAAATTGTTTGGATGTGGAAGACTGCAAACATTGCCAAAATTGTGTAAAAATTCTCTAGTGAGACAATCTCCAGATTCCATGCTATACTTTAGAATTTGTTCCCAAAAAGTTTAAATTTTAGGTACATATTATAGGTGAAATATATGTGTATGCTTGCAAAGGTGTTTTTATTAGCAGCTGAGGTCTGTTGTATTTAGACTTTGAGAAAGGAAACGGCAGGGACAATGGTTTTTCATTGTTCTTGACAGTTGTCTAGATTATAGACACTGCCTTTTCTGCATTTGTGTGGTTGTTTTGTTTTTTCTATGTTCATTTTAAAATAAAAAATATAGCTCTTCGCATCTGTCTGTTACCTTTCCCATGTGTATATTCCTGCATAATTTTAAAATATTTCCTCTACAAATGTCTTCTATGCTGTCAAGGCTATTGACAACCATTGACAAACAGAAGAGGGCAGCATAAGCCAAAATCATATTTATTTGTTAGTAGACATGTCATAGCATGTTCCAAACTTCCTTTCCTGAAAAATGCAGTACATTCATTTCTGTTGCTTTATGTAGCATCTGCTTTTGACTCCTTTTTTTTCAAGTCTAATTCAGTTTTTCTTCCTATGAAAGGTATGGTATCTTCACCATAAAAATAAATATTAATTGCACATTTTATACCATCATCTACATAATGGTAAAGGATACACTTAAGGTGAAAATCTTCCATAAGGGGAATTGGCATCCTCAAATTAATCCTCAACAATTCTCATTCATCTTCTCATTGTGAATCAAAGTCAATTGTGCATGCTCAATAAATGGTTTATTTATGGCGTGATGAAGCAAATGGCATGTCGTGATTTAAGGGAATAGCAGTTGCTGCTGGCGAAAAAAGACAAGGCAAAGGCAGGCAGTAATCCATTGCACACAGTTGTGATTTGACATGGTTTTTGCTATATATTTTAGTATCATTAACTGCATCTGACAATGCAGTGCTAGGAACAGCCTTAGGGAAAGGCCCTCCTATGCAAAAAGACATCAGGGAATAACTTTCCTTGAGCTGCCCTCCACTTATCTGCACCATCACCCCCAGCCGTTTCCAATTTTGTCACCAGGGATTTTACGGTTACACGGGCATTGCCTCATGGTAAAAAAAACCTGATAGTAGAACTGAAAGTATCCACTGAAGGTCATGCAGGTAAATTAAAGGGAGCTCTGGGCAGGCTATTACCAGTGACAATTAAAAAAAAAAAGTACCTTTTAACAGCATTTCTCTCTGTCATCTTCTCTGTCAGCCTGTCTTTTCTTTCCTGGGTCGGATGATGATGTTTGACATTACAGCTCCTCCAATCAGATCCCCACTAGATCAAGATTTAAGGGATTTGATTGGAGGAGCTATAATGTCAATCATTATTTAGTCCCGCCCACCCAACACTCAGGAAAGAAAAATCAGGCTGACAGGGAAGATGACAGAGAGAAACACTGTATAAAGGTACATTTTTTAATACATATTTATTTACAAAAACATTTATTTCATTAGTACAACCTAAATTAGTATTAGTTTTGAGCTGACAGGTGCACTTTAAGATCTTGGTAACATAATAGGCTCTGATTTAACAATTGGATGGAGCATGCACTCAGTCTGTGCATTTGTGCATCTATTTTCTGTATTATACTGTATTGAGGTCATTTTTTGTTTTAAGGTGCAGTCTTGGACAAAGAGACTGGCAAAGTGTTGGTTGTACAGGACAGAAATAAGGTAGGTGAAATTAAAGCATGTATATAATTAACTGGAGATCTGATTTCAGTGTATTTGTTAAATGTCTACCAAAAACTGCAGCCAAAGCATAATACTTTATGTCTTGGGAGTCTGGTAGCAATTAAGGCAATCCCTGCTTAACATGAAATCCTGCTGTATAACAACTGACACTTGAATCTTTTATGCACAAATATAAATATTTGGGTTGACAATATGGCAGTATTTTCCACTGAATTTGTTTGTAATGTGTTTAACTGTCATATGAAAAAGCAACAAGCATATGACAAATTGATGTTCTGGTGTTTTTCAAGCTAGAGAGAAGGCAAATTAGTTCATAATTTGTATATTCTAGATAAACCATTTAGCCAGAGTAAACGTGCATGTTGTATTATGGCATATTTCTCAGTAAAGACACTTAGGGGATGTTAATAAAAGCTAAAATGTTTTTGTTTTTTTGGCTTGTTAAAAATATATCGATATCACTGTTTTCCCCAATTTATAAAGCTGTTCCATAAAATATCTCTGAAAAGAGTCACATTTCCTATGGAGTAGGTCTGGTTATTTGTTACAGCTGGATAAGTTTTTATGTTGAAAAAGACAGTCAATACCAATCTGCATTGGAAGGAAAACTGCATTGAAAACACTGATGATCTTTTGATAAATCGTCAATTTTTTTTATTGGTCCTTTAGAAATAAAATACAATCAAAATGAGTCATTAAATGGCAAAATAAATTGAAATGGTTGAAATGATCTTTTCTCAATTTCCTCTCTTGAATTATTTATAACAGAAAGCAATATTGGAAGTGATATTCATTTCTCCTTGTAGACCACAGCAGTTTTGCGATCATATTATATATCTGAAATAATTCTTCAGTAAATGATGTTATATCTTGTGGTAGAAATTATGTTGTAATCATGCCCTAATAACTGCTGTAACAACAGTTTCCATTCCTAATGCATTCCAGACTTACAGGAGGTAGAAAACATTTCCTGTTTGTATTTATTTTAGTAGGGTCTCCAGATTTCTCATGTTATCACATGTTTACAATTACCTTTTTCAGCAAGATTTAATGTGTTTAAGTTTGCACTTCTATATAACCAATACTCTATCTTAATATAATCTGTACAACCATGGCACATATGTTCAGTTTGCTTCTCTGGGAGACTGTGAGCAATCCTATTCTGTTCTCTGATACAATGCCCATTGTCTGGCCTATTGTGATTAGATATATTTCCACATTTTTAGCAATGATGAAACATGTGCATGACATCCAGGGGGGTTATTCACTAAAGTCCGAATTATTGTGTATAGGTGCGAATTCGCCAGATAAAGACAGTCACAATAGGCTGCTACTGTTGCAGTCATGTCTTTTTATAATGAGAATATTGTCTTATTGTTTTATTATGGGAAAATTGTCGCAATCTTAACATTAAAAAAATTGTTGCGACTTTACAATGGGAAAATTGTGCGGATTTGCTATGGGAATCCGCTGTTTGCGAATTCGACAGTCAAATTTGCACCTTAGTGAATAACCCTCCCAGACTCACCTGAACTTAACACAAAGATTTGTACATGCGCAGGAAGCACATGTACACGTGTGTTGTGCAGAAAGCACGTGTACATGTGTGTTGTGCAGAAAGCACGTGTACACGTGTGTTGCGCAGAAAGCACGTGTACACGTGTGTTGCGCAGGAAGCACGTGTACACGTGTGTTGCGCAGGAAGCACATGTACACTTGTGCCAAAATTTAACTTTTGTCAACCAGATCTATTGAGGGAAGAATTGAACTCCAACATTAATACCAAAAAATAACATTTTTTTCCCAGCAGTTTAAACTGTTCCAACTTACCTGAAAATAAATTGTGTGATAATCTGCATTTCCAGCTAAGTGAAACTATTTTACTGGAAGAAACTTAATATGACACACGTTCTTTTTAGCTAAGGACTTCGTAGACATTTATAAATGCAACATTGACATTCCTATTTGCACTGCATGTCAGGATAATTCATGCTCTTTGTATAAAACATTTTTATTAACTGATTGCTTTATCTTAAAATGAATAATATTCTTTTGATATGTAGGTTAAAACTTCACAATTTCACCACTCTTGTATACTATAGGTAATGAAAAACAGAAGCAGTGCTCTCCTACCGGGCCACCCATACATGTTATTTAAGCAATCACAAGCTGTGCAGCTCACAATTCTAAACAGAGCTTTATCAGTTATTAAGTGCATGTTCAGTATAGACTGGTGCCTTAGGCCCTAGTTTTTTAGTGAAGAGCTACTGTATGTCTAAAATTACAAGAAGGCAGCCTTGCACTGCTCAGAAAATTCCTGCTAAAGTAGCACCTAACTTTGCTCAGCGTTTATTTGCATTGATTAGATATGTAGGGCAGAGAGGAAACAGATTCATAAAGAGTTTTCTGGAAAACAGTATATTGGAAAAATGTTTATTAGTGCGAAGGCTTTGGGGATTTCAGTAGTTAGATTTAGCCTAAACTTCCCCTTTAAACATATAAGATTCATATTTTAATGTTATGGTGAATAATCCTTTTGGTAATTTTAGTAAATGTAGATGCAGGTGGAAATTCTGTCAGCCAAAATCAACATAAGACTATTCCTTTAAAAAAATGTATCCCTTTATATCTGCAATAAAGAAAATAACACGAGATTAAAGAATACAGGAACTGAACTGATGACAGGTTACAACATAGGAATAACTGTCTATTATTTGTTAGCGCCTGGAGAGATCCCATTTAAAGAAAAACTCATTGAGAGGTTGCAGATAATTTTAGCAAATATCATGGGCATCCACAGAACTGAATTCAAAGGGCAGTCGCTCTGGATGTCATGACATTATAGTCATGTGACTTTATAACATCACTGTTAAGTGACGCATTGGAAGTAGTCTTGAACTTCCGATGCACTCCTCTGCCTAATGGATGACAGCAGCAATCCATTAGGCTGATAGGACGGATAAAGGGGCGCATGAGGAGGCTAGGACTACTCCTGAAAGCCTTTAATGGTGGAGAAGACCATGCACCGACAGCCTTCCATGGGGCCTTTGGATGCCCATGGCAAATATTTACATAATGTGTTAAAAACTGTCCCCTTAGAAATAGTTTTTATTATATTTAACAGCGTTATTTGTTTGCAGTTCCTAGTGAGCTATCTACAAATGTTCCACACACATAAATATTCAGATTGGAGCTTTATTATATTTATTGCATGAAATACACTTTGTTGTTGCAAATAAAAACACCACTGATTTCAGTGCACGAAAGAACAGGATTATACTTTAAAATGTAGATGATTACTTAGATAAAAAAATTTCAGTTAAATATCTTGGTTATAAAATATGTTTTATACAAGGCACATTTCTACCTTCAGATAGCAGCTTCTGCATATTACAAATATATCTATGACTAGCAGCATTGTTTTTTGTTACCATCTGTACCAGATAAACATTTTCCATTGAATGTTTTATTTCTGGTAAAATATTAAATACGCTTCGGTGCATATTACACTATCAATAACATTTCAACAAAAGTAAACACAGCAAAAAAAAAAAAAAACGACTGTTCAGTTGCCTTTCAATACACAAAATAACCCATTCAATCAATATTGTTGTGTAGTTAGGTAAAGAGAAACTCTCCCTTTAGCTGAGACCACATTATCAACTGGCGTTGATTCACTATACCCATTCATAAATGCACAGCAATTTGCTTCAGAACTTAGCCACACTGCATTGATTGCAAAACACTTGGGTTGGGGTGGGGGGGCAGAAACACTTCAATTCACCCATTGAAGTTTTAAACTCCCAGCCATGCTGCTGGGTTTAGAAGTCAGTCGCTGAGCTTTCATCACTGGGTCTTGCATAGATCTCCATAATTATTATCTCGGGGGGTGATTGACTAAAGTCTGAATTATCGCGTAAAGGTATGAATTTGCCAACTAATGACAGTCGCACACTACCCAATAGACGGCTACTGTTCATTATGGTAATACTGTCGCAGTGCAGATTTGCTATGGGAATCCGCTGTTTAGTCAATAAGGAATCGGGGTGTAGCCACCCAAAGTGATGAGAATTCACTCATCACAGTGATGAACAGTCGAAATTTCATTTTAGTCAACAACCCCCTTAATCTGATTTATTTCTAGAACAACAAAAGGCTGATACAAGCAAATACACAGTATTTCTCTATTTGTGATTGGCGTATTACTGCATTTCTTTGTTAAATGCTTGTGAATTGTCCTCTGTAAAGTTACATACTCTATATTTTATATATGAAGTATTGGGTTTTTATGTAGTGTAAGAAAACTAATCTATTACTAATGTTTATTCTCAATAGATCCATAAATAAGTTGAAACCCCCCCTTTTAAATGGTGGAGAACTGGATAATTATCATGTAGGACAATTCGTTACATATGTCCTTGTATCTTCATTTTAATGCACACTTTTACTCCGTCAGTAATTGGGCAGTTATCATTTGTCTTGTCATTTGATCATGCTTTATTTCAGGTGATAGGTGTTATCAAATACAAATATTCTTGAGATAAAAGTGCCTCTTAAAAGTTAGCTATATTGAATTCCTGATTATTTTTTTTTTCTACAACATATTTTATATGTTACCTAAAGATACCCACCCAGTGTCATTACTGTTATTAAAACATATATGTATAATTTTATTTATAAAGCGCCACTGTACAATTCAGCAAATTTATGTATATCGTAACTCCAAAAATGTAAACATTGCATATATTGTTGTGGTCAATATTGTAAATGGGGAATTATTATTATTTTGCAGTTTAATTTAATTTTGTTGGGTGCAACAATTGTCAGAATCTTTAAATGTTACTAAAACTCTTCCCTAAATGAAGAGTTTTAAAGGAGGAGACACCATGCAGGGAAAATAAAAAGGTATTATATTTGGATGAATTATGCATTTTAAAAATTAGAACTTCTACATTAATTTTACCAAATGAAAAAAAAAAAAAAAAAAAATCACAAGATTTGCTTTTGAATTACAGACTTTAAATGCATGGAAATTTCCAGGAGGAATGTCTGATCCAGGGGAGGACATAGGTAGGTTTTCATCTATATGTTTAGTTAGTGTACTGATATTTACCTTAACATTTAGCTTAAAAGATACTCATTGTGTGTGTGTGTGTGTGGTTTTTCTTGTTCGCTTTGTTTACCTAGCTGAATTATTATTATATCATTTTTACATACATATTTATCTGAGCATTATTAGACAGTATTTTTACAATTTGTATTAATCCCTGCCTCAATGGAGCTTACCACAGACACACATGGTAAGAGCCTTTGGGACAAACTGAACCAGTTATAGTAAATAGAAGACAGCATAGTGTGGAGTGGGCACAGTGTGGTTAATGTCAAGAGCTGATTAACAAGATAAACTGAGGGGGAGAAAGGGTGAGAGGAACTTTATCCTTCCCATTCTCACTCTCAGTTTATCTTGCCTTTTCTCCCACCCATGCACCTACTCGACAAACTTCGCCGCATAGTTAATAGTCAAAGTACCTGTGCACATAAAGTGACGCTGAATGCTCCGTAAAATATTGTGACTGTCATATGAATTGATTGCAAATATTTCATTTCGTTTAAATTTACACCACTTGGTCAATAGGTGAACCTGGTGAAGTGGTCAATAGATGGGAATTCAGAGCTTTATTCAGCCTTTAGTCAATAACTCCCCTAAATGAATTGGTCACTTACTCGGATTTCCAGTTCTGAAGTATTGCGCTATTATCTACATGATAACCCTTTGCAACTATAACACAAATAAACCTGTTTAAAGAGTAAACCCTTCCCTGTGCTTTCTGTAAATGTAGTGTTTGTTTTAAACCTATATTTTTATATTTTTTACATCTATATTAAGAAAGCAGTAATGCAACAAACATACTTACAGTTTTCATACAATAATTATCTGATCATTCGTCAACCTTCTGCTTACTAATTTAGATCCATGCAATAAGTAAAATATTATAGCCATCGCATGCCAGTGTAGAAATATGCAGCTCTGTAGTCAACAGCTTTCTGTTGTTCCTGATCCCAAAAAAATAAAGCATCACAGATAACGCATCCCTTTTTAAAATTGTATACAGTAAAATCGTATAAAGCTTACATTGCAATATTGTTCATATAAAGATCAATTTCTTTGATCAATGTTTATCTAATTCCCACACTACACTAGCAATTGTTAAAACCATCTACTAGCATCTGAGGTGCAGCTGGGAGTGCCTGGGTAAATTAGACAGTATATTGTAATCCCATCTGCAAAGCATTGCTGATTTTATATTTTCAACATTTTAGTTATTTTGTTCTTGAGTGTGTGGCAAATACAGTCATATTTACCTGCTCCACTAACATGAATTATTAAGTATTGTTCAGTACACTTATTTAATCCTGCAGCAGCTTGTAAACAACATGCCTATAGCTCCAGCCACAGAAATACAGTACAGGGTTTATAGGATGCTGGTGATCTTCATATAATAATGACTATACATAATGATAAGCACATTACAAAGCTGCTACACTTTAAGCACATGTTTGTCTCCCTTTTAGGAGCCACAGCAGTTCGTGAAGTATTAGAAGAGACTGGAATTCACTCGGAGTTTAGGTCCTTATTAAGCATAAGGCAGCAACATAATCACCCTGGGGCATTCGGGAAGTCTGATCTTTATATTATTTGTCGCTTAAAGCCGTTGTCATACAGTATAAATTTCTGCACTCAGGAATGCTTAAAGTGTGAATGGGTGGATCTACAAGAGCTTGCCTATAGCAGTAACACCACCCCCATCACCAGCAGAATTGCTAAGCTTTTACTCTTTGGGTATAGAGAAGGCTTCCATAGAGTCGACCTTACCATGAAGACATTACCAGCTGTTTACTCAGGACTTTTCTATTCACTTTACCACAGAAAGCTACCAGAGGCCTATGACAAAAATGTCAACATCTTTTAATATTCACATTTTAATTATCATATTACATATTAGAACCATTATATTGTATTCAAAAGGCGTACAGCCATGTGAATAAAATGTCTTATTTATTCAATAACTGTTGAGGAATGTAGAGATTTTTCATTGTGTAGTGTCATTCTGTCAAAATGTCATTTTCAGTTGTGTCACTTATTGTGCTTGAGTGAGAAAGTGTGTTTCCTATGAGCCTGTTGGTGCTTCCTCCCTGGCAATAACATAGGTGTCCTTGCCTCACTTCAAGGATCTGATATTAGAAACTTTGAAGTCTAAACAACAGTTTCACAAGATCCAAGTAAGATCAAAACATAGAAGGGTTAGTTAAAGTATTACATTTCTTTTAAATATAATTACATGAAATCTGCATCTTTTATGTGACTGAAAATAGTGCAAAAATAAACGAAGGGGATCTTTACCATGTATGTTTGAAGAGCATCTCTAATGTATTCTTTTAGTCAGATGTAAACTTATATAGTGTTAGAAATATACTGCAGATCTCCATGTCTGTGGACTGTAAAACTGTGCAGTTGTTTCCGTAGATTATAAGCCTCTGCTGTACAACAAGCGAGACACACAGTTCGAAAAACTCATTCCAAAAATCCTTAAAAACAGCCACTGATTTTGTATTGTTTGTATTCCTGTTCTGGATAATCTCCTTTTGACTATGTAAATGATTAATTGGGATTATTATAAATGGGGTCATTATAAATGACTGTATCCCTTTAGGGAGTTCTGATGTATACTTTGTATATTCAAAACATTTAGAGGGAATGTATCATAAATGGGCAAAATATGCTCAGTTCAACTCTGTCATAGAACTACTTTAATGCTACTACTTAATGATTGGCTGTTACGGTTTATTAGACCTGGTGACATGTTGGCCATGTTAATTCATTCCCCCTATTTGCTTGTTTCTTTTGGAATGCCCATGTAAATATTTTAGTTCCAACTAGATCCAGAAAAAAAAAGAGTTAATAATTTTCCAGATCAATCTTTAAAAAAAAAAAAAGACCTAGCAAGAAATTGTACACATATACAATGTTTTATAGTAATGTCACATTAAATGATAGTTACAAACATATATTCATTTCTTGTACATAATAAAACTGAAGGTGTTTCCTGTAAAGTAATACAAGTGTTGTGTGAAATCAGCTTTTTGCTGACATTGGAAGAAACAGAATAGCCTTCTGTCCTGGTCCAGTGTGGGCTCCATTTTTATATTGCCCTGTTCGCTTTAATGCCACATACCAGCTGCTATATTTTCTTGACCGGTAAGTGTTGTAGTTGTTTGCCTCCAGACGTTCAAAAAAGAAGCATTCATCCGTTATACCCTTCTGAAAAAGAAAAATAAGTGTCAGGTTTATATAGATTTAGTAACTATTAAAGAAAGAAGAAAAGGAAATATTTGTTATTAGAATTGACTATTGTTTTAAAAAGCATACTGATATTTTCTATAGGCTAGAATTTCTGAAAACTATAGAGTAAGTCAGGGGTTGGCAAACTTAGAAGAGGAGGGAGCCATTTCGCTCCCAAATTCAGTTGCAAAATGTTTTTTTAAAACCACAAAGGGGGAGGAGCACACTCTCCTGATCACATGACCTGTCAACATCCAATGAGAGAAAGTGACTGAGGTCATGGGCGGGGCTAGGGAGATGCGTTCTGAGCCACAACAAGGTGGCTAAAGAGCAACATGTGGTTTGCGAGTATGGGCCTTTAATTTTCCACTGTCCTGTTTCCATATAAAGCAAAGCAGCAGATATTTGTGGAAAATCATTTCAACAGGCCAAAAGTTCCCACTAAGTTTTATCAAAAAAAGAAATGAAATTGGAGAAAAATTATTGGAACAAAAATTATTTTTTTTCCTTACAGATCTTGAATCATAGATCTCAGACCATTGATAGAACCAGTGCAGATCGTGTATGGGGAAATATATAAAGTACTTGGTCTACATCTTTGTACAAATGTATGCTAATACATATTAGCGGGTTTTCTCCACTAAGGCACCTTGCACTTCAAAAGGGGTGTTGTCCCGTAAAGCTATTACCCATACTGATGTATGTACACCACTGTTGTGAGACCAAGCAACACTGGGAAGTTTATCTAACTCAGTTGAGCAAAGTACTTCTTAGGGCACAGCCCATAAAATGTAAGTAAAATAACACAAACTACAGGCCTCTGTTAGCATTTACAGGTATAGGGAAAACTAGATTAATGAAAGCCAGCTTATGATTGGTTGCCATGGGTTACTAAAACTCTGTAAAAGATTGCACATTTTTATGAATTCCCCGTGTTTTGAATAGTATGACATACTCTAGTATGGATAACGGCAAAGCTTAGCAGCACTTAAAATTGCAACAAGTTGAAACCTAGGCTTTATGGATAATTCCAAAATATTTAAAATTACTTACCAACTGTCAGGGAAGAGGGTGGCATTAGTATGTTATCAGTAGGAAAGACAATACACTTTGCCTCGTTAACTTTAAGCCCTGTGAAATCCTGTAAGGTCAAGGGCACACTAACTATGTGATTTGGCACTGGAAAAAAAATGCATAGAAAACTAAGACTAAAGGGGGTTATTAATTAAAGTCCAAATTGTTGCGTATAGGTGTGAATTTGCCAGCTAAAGACAGACACAATAGACTGCTACTGTCGCAGTCTCGTCTTTATAATGAGAATATTGTTGCAGTCTTGTCTTTACTATGGAAAATTGTCACAGGCCCGACTTTACAATGGGGAAATTGTCACAGTTGCGGATTTGCCATGGGAATCCGCTGTTTGAGAATTCGACAGTCGAATTCGCTCCTTAGTGAATAACCCCTTAAAACTTGACCCTATAGTTGAATTGACAACTGGCAAAACATGTCGCAACTTTTCTGTTCAGTTTTCCTTGGTCCTGGGTGATTTCTCATCTATGAAAAGTAGGGATATGTTTTACCTGTTTAACACTTTGAGCAGTCTTTATGCATTTTAAAGTTGATTTTACAGACACAGTTGTTCATCTAAGTTAACAATAGTATTCAGAGCCTAAAAAAAGACACAGTTCTATCAAGTTCACCACTTCCATTTCAACTATATGCAGTTTATGTTTGATCCACAGGAAAGCAAAAACTTGTTAAATCTCTTAAATATGAATTATCAAAGATAACTTCTTTAGACCATCAACTGTATCTGCCATGACAATCTTTTAGAAGAGCATTCCATAGTTTTTCTTCCCAATACTTCAGAATTCCTGTGCAGTAACATGACTGACAGATCTATAGAACAGTATAATGCAAAATAAACCATTTAAAAAAAAAAGCTACTTTATATATATTTAATACAACATGAATTGTATACAATATACATACATACAGTGTCTCTGTTGTCCATACAACCATGTTCTAAATATACAGAAAATAAATTGTGCTGGTAAAATATGGTAAAACTACTTACTTAAATTTCTTCTTTGTATGATCTGTATCTGCATTTAGCAAAGATATTTAACTTTAATCATAAACAGGCCTATTTTCTTGCATAGCATAGTAAATAGTTTTAAAACTATGGAGGGACAGGAAATATTTAAGAATGTCTGGAAAGGTTCTATTCGATGATTTCTTACTTAGTGCACACAAGTTTTTTCATAGAGCTGTCGGATTATTTGTTGTAGTCACATGTTCATTATTAAAAAACAATGCACCTTTTTCACACACTAAATTACAGTGCATTCTGCGGTAAACCTGCTCACAAGATTCTGGAGCACTTTTAGAGGGAGCAACTTACAAATGGTATAGTTTGTGTCAACAGAAGTCACAAGCTAAGTGTTGTGAGCATTGACACCAGTAGGAACAGACTTAGAAAACAGAAATGTGTGAGTTATTGGAAGTTTCCATATTGTAGATAGAAGAAAGCGCTTGACATTTTTTCTCCACTCTAGCAGCTCACCTTGAATTTGGAAAAATCAATCATGAAGCCAACACCCTGTCACATTGGTCTGACTGTCTAGCCAAACATATCAGTGAAATTCCTAACATACTAAGTCAAAGCAATAGCAAGATGAAAATAAAGTCATGGAACACTATATTCAACTGAGTTTCCATCAGAATCTACTTCCAGATTCAATCATAGGAAAAGAAGTAACTCTTAGAAATGGCAGCCCCTTCTTTTTATCAATGTCTATCAATCAAACCTGTCATCGACATGCATCTTGTAAACATTAAAAGGGTATTGGAAGATATATTTTCACAGAATTTGTCCTAACCTTTTTCCATTTTATATCCACAGATAATCTTTTTTTTTAATACAATATGCATATATTGAAGTTCTAAGGTAAAAAGGCTGATGATGTACCTTAAATGATCTTGGGGAGGGTATTAGGCCCTACACATCTTTTCTGTGAAGAGGGGTGCAATTGATTTTGTGGGGTCATTTAGTGGAGGCCCTTATCAATTGAGAGAGTAGGAAGAGATAAGAGAATACCAGAGGTGATGTAAAACCATAAAAAGGAACCACGAGAGATTCTAGGTAAGATAATACCTTAGTAAGAAGGTTTAGGGAAGCCTTGTGTAGCAGTGTGGAAATTCAAACCCTAGTTTATCTGTTCATACATGGTAGTTTTACAGTCAGGCCACAACAGGATTGCCTTTTGTTTCTATACAAGTTGTTCCTGAACTTGCCTCCTGCCAGTCAATCACAGATTTATCTGCTTTTATGAGATTAGCAGATTCAATGTGACCTTGTTTGAGCAAAGAGTTTTCCCTACTGCTACCTCTGAGCTGTGTCATTGCAATCAAAGACCAAATCTGCTTCAGAGTTTCATTTCTACTGTTCCTGTTTGGCTGTATCTAGTCTCCTGCTTCTGAGTGAACTATTTCTGATTCACCTTTCTGACTTTCAGATATTTAGGTGTCATAACACTTTATATGTGTAGTCTCCTGATAGATAATGAGGGCAGCATAGTAATAACCAATTGTAACAACAAGCAGTATTAGTGGAGTTCCTTAGTACGATGAATGACTAGAGTCTGGCTCTGAAAGATTTACAAACTATGGATGATAACCCTTCACCAATATTGGTTAGCCTAGTTGGGGGGAAAACTCTGAGTGTATAGCATCAACATGATATTTAGCAAGTGCAGCTGTGGACTGAGCTATTGGACTGATTTTAAACTTGGGGAAAAGTTAAGTACACAATGACATTTTAAAAAGCTTTGTGCTTCTAACTTTCTGATAACAAAGATGGAAGGTTATTTTGGTGCTGATTCAGTACAGTGTGAATTCTCATCCCCCAAATCAACAATTTATCAACTGTGTTGTGCTTGCAATTGTACACATTCACAAATAAGTGTATTTACACCGCAGAGAAGTGGACTGCCACCGAGAATTTGGTGCATAGCCTGGGAAATAGTAGTGGACAAAATGGTGTATTGTGGCATATTGTGGTGAATAATTAATAAACTGTCCTGTTAAAGCAAACTTAAATTATCTTCACATGGATCTGCTGATGGTTGATTATATTTTTAAAGAAAACCACGTCATCATAACTATATCTATATTTGTAGAATATATACTACAAGCTGCTGCTATGCAAGACTTAAGACATTAGAAAGAGCAGTGTGTCTCCTGTAGCTTTTTGGTCACAGGTTTTACTGCTGAATAAGTGAAAATTTGGCTATGGGATAATTTGCACTTTGTGTTTAAGCATGACAATGTCCCCCATACAGAAAGCAATGTCCATAAAACCAGTTTTGTGTGGAAATCTTGACTGGCCTGCACAGAACCTTGATCTCAATTCTATTCAACACCTTTGAGTTATTTTTGCTCAAGCTTAATAACCCTTTCTAAATAGTAAAAAAACATAAAACTACATAGGTTCTGCACTCTTGCAACAGACATCACAGGCCTTGGATTTCTTTGGCAATTAAGACAAAAATATAATATCCAGCACATAAATATAAGGCACATGGAAACAATTTCATATGTGGATTAAATGTATCTCTGCAGAACTCACGCCAGGAAAAACACTGACATTCAGTTTTACCATATTCTATTTTCCAAATGGGCACACGGATGATTTCCATACTGTCACTTTATTCAGGAAATTAAAACAATAATTAAATAATTATAGAATATGATTGTACTAACATAGATCTATGAATGAAAATGAAAAAAGCCACATGTGTTTAGAATTAAATATGACTCCCATTGCAGTTCCTGTGAATAATTCTCCATATTAGGTGTCAAGTCACTTGTATTATAGGCTGGCCAAAACCCTAGACTGATGTGTGGGTGTGTGTATGTATACATATATATATATATATATATATATATATATATATATATATACTCACTTATTATTTTTATGCATTGCCAGTGTGGTTTCATGCTGAATCAGTCATCCTCTGTTTTGCCAGGGGATCTTTAAATTGGCTTAGAGAATAATTCTGGAATCTGAAGTAGCTGTTTTTGTGTGTGGTTGGCATGGTAAATAGATAATCTGTAATTTGGCAAGACCCATCATACCGTGGCTTCTGCAACATATTCACAAACATGGCTGTGGACATGTCACTAGCATGTTTTGTGTAGCATAGGGACTAAAACTAATGTTGGCAACACAGGAATAAAATATTATCAGCATAAGTATCTGCAGAGACACTGAGGGTTACTGGCTAAAGTCCGAATTGTTGCGTAAAGGTCTGAATTCATCAGCTAAAGACCGCTACTGTCGCAGTCGCGTTTTATAATGAGAATACTGTCGCAGTTGAGACTTTACTATGAAAATATTGTCGCAGGCACAACTTTACAATGGGAGAATTGTAAATTGATTTGTTATGGGAATCCGAATTCAAATTCTCACTTTAGTCAATAATCCCCTCAGTGTCTATTTTTTCTACAACACTGCATAAGCTAGTGGTGCTTTATAGATAAATATATACAGTCATGGCCAAAAGTTTTGAGAATGACACAAATATCATATTTTCACATGATCTGCTGCCCTCTGGTTTTTGTGTGTGTTTGTCAGATGTTTTTATCACATACAGAAATACAATTGCCAGAGGCGGCTCTGGACCTATTGGCACCCTAGGCGCTCCACCCCCTGGCGCCCCCCCATCCCGCGCCGCACCCACCATCCCGCGCCGCCCTCATTCACCTCCCACACCACGGCTCAACTTTAGATCACGGCTGCCACTTCTGAGACTCTAAATAAATTTTTAAAAAATGCTAGGGGCGCCCCCCTGGGCAGGCGGCACCGCTAGCATTTGCCTACTCTGCCTAATGGCAGAGCCGGCACTGACAATTGCAATCATATTATGAGTAACAAAACCTTTTATTGACAGTTAGAATGAGTTAATG
>WMED01005794.1:0-19132 GCA_019650415.1 Pipa parva
AAATGACATGGAATAAATAGTTGTTTTTACTTGGGAAGTGCCGGAGCCTTTCTTCCTTCATAAAAAAGCACTTATCTGTTATGAAGACATAAATAAATCAATAGATGTATAGCCTTCTACAAGTATATAAACAACATATATACACATATAAATAGCTAATCTTGTCATAAGAAATAAAAAGATGTATAACAACAGTGAAGGAAAGTTGCTGACAAATTGTGCTGATTATGTTGCTGGCTGTCTTCTAGTTAACTGCCTAATAAATTACCTAAAACCTAATACCTAATCATATAGAGGATAAAATATAATCTTTATTAATATTGAAAGGATAAAATCGTTTATGCAATAGATTAAAAATAGGTCTTTAAAGGAACTAGAATATTTAATTATATTTATAGTTAAACTTAAACACTCTAAAATCTGTGTGGGTATATATAGTTAAATTTAAACACTCTAAAATCTGTGTGAGTATATCGTCAGGATCATCCCCTCTATGTATAACTTATCCAAAGACACCGAATTCCAAAATCCTCTGCTTGTGACTAGCTGGGAGAGAGATCTATCCTCAATATTTTCATAGAAACAGTGGTACAACTCTTTCATGTCATTGAAAGGAATATCAGTGTGTAACAACCATGGGGAACAATACTGTAAACTGTTAATGAGGTGGTATTGGTGCCCTCCAGACTACACACAATGTCTCTCTCCATCTCAAACCTATGCTGGAGAGATTGCAATAAAATGGGGAATATTCTGCACATTTTCTGGCTATGGCCAAAAATAAGAAAACTATGGAAAACTATATTCAAATTAATACACAAAAAAACTGGGAAATTAATCCCAACAAGACCCAAAATAGCACTACTACAAATTGTTTCAAAGAAAACTCCTAAAAACAATCAGAGCAATAGCTACCCATTTATTTATGATCACCAAACTAAAACTTGCAAGAAACTGGACACTCACTAGTAAAGAAATCCTGAAAAACTTTGAAATGAACATAGAATATGAAAAAATCATTGCATGTAATCTCAATCGATAGATATCTGAGAACATGGAAACTCTGGCTAGAACAGAGGTAGGCACAGTTGTTTGAGGAGGGAGCCATTTCACATCCTCCTCCAGAGTGACAACTATCTTGTGAGCCGCTGGAGGAGGGAGGCATGGCCTCTCCCGACCACCGACGGCCAATCAGAAGAGCCATCGGGGACATGGGCGTGGCTTCGGCAGTGCACTCCGAGCCACAACAAGGCGGCTAAAGAGCCAAAAGTGGCTCGCGAGCCACACTTTGCCGACCACTGGGCTAGAATATAAGAAACAATCCCACAACACACAAAAGACAAACACAAATCAGATAATACATCCAACTACATAGAGGGAGGAGAGAAAGGAAAAACTGAAGAAAGAGACAATGAGACCAACTAAGTTTGTTATATTGTAAAATTTTTGCTACAATTGCTATATACGTTATAACTTAAGAATGTATATGTGATTTGTCACAAGGAATATGCAGCGATTCAATATGTACATGCTGATCACAAATGGATAACACAAAAACAATAAAAACAAATATTAAAAAAAAATCTTTTGAACCTTGATAAATATGCCTCAAGCTTGGTTTTTTACTACTATGTAAATACATATCTATAGTAGGATAGAGTGGTCATGTTAGTCTACAGATGCAAAAAATGATTATTGCAATACTTGCTGGTACCTTTTTTAATGGACTAACAGTCGTTTTAAATCGACCAGCTTCCAAGAGAGGTCTGTCTTTCCTTTATCAAGTCTCAAGCAATACTCTTTTGCTTATTACTTGAGACTTGACAAAGGGAGGACAGGCCTCTTGAAAGCTTGTCTATCTAAACTGACTTGTAAAACATAATTTCCCTGGCACTCCAACTGTATAAAATCTACTTTTATTGTTTCATTAAAATCAGGATCCAAAAAATGTAAAAAATAACATGGCAGCACTAATATATTTCACACTGTTCAGTGCATAGTCATAGTCATTGGAAGATGAGTCCGCTCTGTCTCCAGAGCACACAGCTATTACCACTGGAGTGAGTATTTATACTAAATAATGAGATTGAGCCATTTCTTATTGTTATATTTATCTAAACAGGCTGTTAGTCCAATAAAAAAGGTATCATCAAGCTCCTTCCCTGACACAGGTGCGATGACATCACTCATCAGCACCAGCACTTCGGGGGACGGCACTGGTGAGTGGCGTCACCTTTTCGGTACTCAGTGTTGAAAAGGTTCGCCACCACTGATCTAAATGATGGAAAGTATGTTATTGCATCATGCATTGCGTATTAATGGAGTCCACCATTAATATTCATTTTAGGAAAGACAAAATAAAATGATTATTTAGACTATGCCTCCCTTACTTGCTGCAACTCTTCTACAAACTTCTGGTGGTGCGGGTCATCGCCTCCCTTAGAACGAATCAGGTTGGCTCCTGTATCTTTGCCAATTACCTCCCCAGTATAAAGGTTCTTGAAGAGACTTGTCAATAAATGTGAAATGTCCTGTAAGAAATACAGTAGAGCAGAAAGCTAATCTATGCAAGACACAGAGTTAAAGGGCCGCCAACACAAATATTTCATAACTAGCAGATAGAAGTAAATGGATATTTCCATTTCTTTTTGTTTTTTCTTTAACTGTTTTTATTTGCAAGCCAGAATATTTATATAATTTAATATTGAAATCAAGTTTTTAAGGGTCAGTAATGTGTTTCAGACAACCCCACCCTCGGTTTAAATTCTGTCACCAAATTTAAAATCATTAGCACTTTTTTTCATTGGCAGTAGTTTAGGAACCTGTGAAAACCCTCTGTGAGTCATCTTCATCTTTATTGACACAACAACAGTACTGAATGTATATGGCCTGCCTAAGGTTTCATTCATGTAATATTGTCTGGTAGAGGGAGCATATTGAACCTTTTAGAACTCCATGCATGCAGGGCAATTCATCACCACTGCCAATTCTTAACTATAGCAAGAATGGATTTACCATCACTGTTTCTACTCAGCCACCACTTATTATGTTAAGTCTGTCAAATACCTGTGTTTTCTGGGAGGATGGTCTTGGTCTGCAAGTAGAAGGCTCTGGAGGAAAGAAGACTGTCTGCAGCAACTCCTCAGTAGACATTTTAATCTTCTTCCCAGCAAACCTTAAAAAAGTTATTTATCAAAGGCCAAATTGTCACATAAATTTGTGAATTCGTCACTTCCCCCATATTCGGGTATTCAGCAAGCTTTGCGATGTGGCGAATTCCCCAGCTAACGCCGGTCGCAAACTAAACAATAGACGGCCACTGATGCGGCGGCGACATCACTATGGGAATACTGGCGCGGTTACGAATTAGCTATGGTAATTCTCTGTTTAGTGAATAAGGAGTAGAGAATCACAGCTTAGCAACGCGAAGTGATGAAAATTCATTTTGACAGTCAAATTCTCATTTCAATAAATAACCCCCAAGAGTGCACATTATGCTTGTGCTTAATGAAATAAACTTCCTTAACAATACTAATACAGCATATTGTCCCACAAATTATTGAGGCTATATGTACAAACTTAACTAGAATATAGGCATTTATTAACTACTTTCTTTGCTATTTCACTTTATTTTCAGCGGGTCCTGTCAATGTGTGCCTACTGCAACCAGCAGCCATCCCTATCAATATATACAAACTCCATATTGTTACTTAGTGCTGGTGTTTGATATCTATACCTACATGGAATGCTTCATTATGCAGTCCAGGCATTATTAATAGCCCTTTAGAGGGGAGCTGCAGTAAACATAGTACAATAACAAATAAAGGAAGATGTACAGGAATAAAGGGAATCCCTAAAAAGCCAATTTGACATTTGAAATTGCAATTTATTTAAACTGATACAGAAAGAAAGAATAGACAAACACAGATTAACCACAGATCCTCTGTGGGGCAAAACTGCTATGCCATATTTTTCATTACTGTCTACAGATCTTCTCATAAGGTAGTGGGTAAGCCAGATCTCACTGAAACTGATTATTCACGTTAACTTAAAAAGAAACACTACCTCTAAACTTCAGCCACCCTCCTTATATATTATATCCTCATTTTAAAATTCCAAACTCTCACTCACCAGGTACTTGTTGCTGCGGAAGGATACTAGTGAGGGCGAGTGAAAATAACCTAACACAGCGTCTCTTCTGTCGCCATAGAGACCTCAAGAAATGTAATGAAAGAGGAGGAGCTATCTAGTTCCGGCAATCAGCATGTGTTTGACAGCTTCTCAGAGATTCATCCGCCCTCAGCTTATTTAGTTGGTGTATGTGTGAGAAGGGTGTTGTGTAAGTTGGATTTTTGTCAGTCTCCCATTCACTGACTAATTTCTACAATACCACCCACTGACTTACTTTTATTTATATGACTTTATGGTGTTGCCTTTGTCAGGAAACCAAATCATCATAGGACAGACCTTACATATACAGGCAGATTTTACAACCTTCACTTTTTATCTTAATCATTCATTAACAGGTGTAGATAAAATCTGAAAGACTTGTGTGGCTGTGCTTAGCAAAATTCATATGATAATCATTAATTAATATTTGTGCTTTCAAAATACAGTAGACATTTGGTGTGAATTTAAAAAGAACTGTAGAGTTATGCACCGTGTTAGCCATAGATTTAAGCAGTGCTTTTTTTGTGGTGGTACGAGCCGGTACGGCGTACCGGAAAATCTGATGACTGATCAGGTCATTCAGACAGACAGTGGCTGGCTGTGTTAGTGCTGCGTTAGGAGCAGTACCGGCAAATATTTTTTTTACAAAAAAAGCACTGGATTTAAGCAAAGACAAGGGAGTATAGGTGATACCTTTTATTGGCTAACGGAACAGATTCCATTAGCCAATAAAAAGTATCACCTATACTCCTTTAAAAAGAACTGACACAGTAAAAATATCCAAGACTAGTGGCTGGCAAGTGCAGCCATGATGGCCAAATGCAGGCATAGCATGGATCTTAAATTTACTCAGACTGAAAAATAAAACACTGCCATCTAATCTATATAGGGTATTTTGCATTAACTAATTCTTGCTATAAAATATAAAAATTTCATAATTACATATTTTTCTTCATTGCAATTTGCTATATTTCACCACTTATGGCAGAATTACAGTTACTTGTTAACACTTGAATACAAGATATACACAGAGACACTGTTGCCAATGGCAGCTTTTATTCAACAATGCATAGTAACTGATTTGTGAGGCTTCTCTCTGGTAAAGGGAACATGACGGGCTGATAGTAATATTCATTCTAAGACAGTGATGGGTGATGGCTAACCTATGACGTGTGTCAGAGGTGACACACTGAGACATTTTTGCTGACACGCATCATGGTGCCGTTCATGTCACGCTCTCAGTAGGATAGTTGCCCCGCCTTAAAAAAATTATGGATTTTTCTTGAAGTGACACACCACCTGGGTTATACTCATTTTTTTTATGAATTTTTACACACTGAGCTCAAAAGGCTGGCCATCACTGTTCTAAGCCCAGTGAGGTGCTGCCTTACTGAAACACAGTACACTCCCAGTCATATAGCTATGTCTTGTAGTCACACTGGGATGTATACTGTTAGGGCCAAACATGTGATGGGCTCTGAGCCACTGATCTGTGTACCATCCGAGCTACTGATCTGTGTACCAACCATGTGCTATCGAACTGTGTGCCATCCATTTGTTTTTATTTGAGCTATATACCATCACATGTTTGTGAGTATATTTTTATGTTTATTAAACATTTTTTAATATCTACTGAGCTGCACTATGGTCCTATATTCTGTGTTGCATCTAGTGTCCTGATTACAGAAATCGATTGGAGTTTCCACAATGAGTTCATCCGGTGGACATTTTGTTGAGTGCTTTATCTTTAGCACTCTCTGGTGAGTGCTTCTTATTAGAAGCTGTCAAAATGCCCCTCCTTTCTTTAATCGAATTCAGCACCAGTGATACGGTTAAATTCACCTATCCACCATTTATCACAGGGAAATATTCCCATATAATAGCATTCCATACACTGGATATTTCTAGTATTACAGAGCACTTCCTCTACAATACTGTTATTCATTTATCACAGGGTACTATTCCCATCTGATATTTAGCTCTCCCACTGGCAATCATTTATTCCAGTACCACAGAGCACCTATCTATATAATCAGCTCCTTACCCAGCAGCTCTCCCTGCTCAGCTGGTACCAAAGTGAACTATGTCCATAGGTTGCCCAGCAACCCCAAGCTACTGTAGCGTGGCTTGGCTCTGTCCCAGTCCCACAGCGAATGGCATGCTGGGGCTACCGTGCGTCGAGCCTGGGGTGTTGCTACTTTCCATACACGAGAACAAGCACGGAGATGCCTGTATATATAAGGTAATTAAACTGTGTATAAAGAAAGTGCTATTTACCCATTATCAAGCAAAAACTCCTGACTCACCACTTAATTCAGTAGAGCTCAAACTCCCTCAGTAACTGCTCTGTCCCTCTCAACCACTTCCTTGCTAGTATGCAGCCACACCCCTTCCTCTCCCTGAGTTCCTCCTTGCACAGGCTGTGGGAGAGCTTCTCTATATGTATGTTGCGCAGTGTTGCTAACTTAGCGACTTTTATCGCTATATTTAGTGACCTTTATGACCCCCAGTGACTTCTTTTTAAAAAAGTGACTAGCGACAAATCTAGCAACTTTCTCTGGTGCAATTGTTGAACTCTGTTCCATTACTTCCAAAGAGTTAAACAAGGGGGAAGAAGGGTATTGGACATTATTACAATGTAATATAATAGCAGATTTCCATAGTATTGTCGCGACTGCAACAATATTTGCATTATAAAGACGTGACATACAAATTTAGAATTATGCAAATTAGGCTATGACATCATATAGCAACATCTAGTGATTTTTAGGACAGCCACTAGCTACTTTTCTTACTGAGGAGTTGGCAACACTGATGCTGAGGGATAGGAGCCAACTTTACATAAGGAGAAGGGAAAGCATGCACCCTTCATTGCTGTAGCTATGGGTAATAAATATATATGATATATCTCCTATAACATTGCAACTTTGTATTTTTAAATCATATAATCTGCTCCACTTCTTTATTCTCCAGTCATTAAAATTAATTTCTTACTTAAGATTACACTATATAAAAAATCTGTGTGTCTGAGTGTGTGTTTGACTATCAAATTCTCAAACAGCGAATTCCCATAGCAAATTGCAAAATGTATGGTACAGCGCCCTGTTATAGAATTGATAAGGTGGTACACAAATTGGATTAATGATGTGCGTAATTATAAACCTTAAAAATGTCTCTCAGTATGATGAATGAGTCTTTTTACCAGGAAGGTTTAATTGTGAATGATAGTCCAGTAATGTCCCGTTTTCCTGCGCTTAAACCGATGAGGTGATCTGCCCAATCTCCTCTTATACAGAAAAAAGTCCAATTTATGAATTCCGGTCAGCCAGAATACGTGAGGTAGCGCTGGATGGTTATAAAATGAAAAAAGGAGAAGAGTACCTCTCCTAGTGTGATACCATTGATTTAAGTGGTGCAGTTGTGCACGTGAATTGTGATGTTAACATATATAATTCGTGCACTGTGCCAATAAGCTAGTGACTGCTGCCTGTGTGTGATGTTCACAAGTGCCTAGGTATTTTGAGTGGCATAGAACAATTTGTGATAAAAGTACCTATGATACTCTGAAACAATATTGATGTGATACCAGTGGAATGAAACAGGGGGCAAGTCACTATGACTCCCCCCTTTTTGATTGCACTCACCAGAGAGTGCTCTTGATAAAAGCACTTAGTTGTACAAATCCTTCCTTAATGGTCTGGAACCCCTCTGGATCACTTTCCTCAGTGCAGGCTGCGTAATCAAATTCACAATAGGAAATAACGAATGTGGTTTATTCTGATTAAATAGAAGTTTTTATTTAACAGGTATATACACACATAAAATAGACTGTAAATCCCTTAAAATGGCCAATTCTGCTCCCAGGAATAATTCACTTAGGCTGAAGTGATCGATGCAATAAAGTACTAAAGTCTCACAAAGTCTCTCAATGCGTTTTGTCGAATCAGCATCGACTTCTTCAGGAGATGAATCAAAAAAATCGCTGTTATGTCTTGTTCAGGCATCTCTCAGTAAGCTTTTTAAATGTATCCGCACTTCCTCATGTGCGTGCTGACGTCACGCATCGCATGATGTGGTTCAATGACCAGGAAGCAGAGAGCCGGCAGTGCGTTCCACCAAGCTAACAGGCATTTCTGGGGATTATAATGTGAAAATAAGGCTGCATATTGTTGGTAATAGCTAGTGAATACTATAATAAAGATAAGCAGCTAATTTATTACATTTTTTAACCCCTTCTATAATCAGCCATTACTGAAACTTGGTGGATGCATTGTGAAGCATATCAAAGAATGTACTGCATATATTAACATATATGGAAAAAAATATTTGTTATTGCCATGCAGAACATTATCTTAGATTGATGCATGTGTAGGTGTGAAACAATTGTGAAACCACATATGATATATATGAATCACACTTCCTTCACATAGACCAAGGATTACTTGTGGAAGCATATTAAGAACATTTAAAATTTAAACATATAATACATACAATTAAGAATGAAGATAATAATAAAAAATATGATAAAAATATATAATAAATAACAAACAACTATAATAAAAAGCTGATGAATTTTAATTATGTTGTCATGTACCCCAAATCTTGTGATGATATCTAAACTTGATATATTTTAAAGGGGAAGTAAACCTGTATATTGAAAATCATATTCACTTAAAAATTAATAAAACTATTCTTAAAAATAGAAAAAGTTTTTTATTATAACATTGTCACTATATTTGGAGGTTTTATTACGAATCTGGTAAATATTGAGTGAATTACTTAGTTTAAAAAAAATAAATAAAAAAAAATTAAGTTATTACTTGGTTTTTAAAAAGCAGCTAGGTCCAGATCAATATTAAGACCTGTGGGGGCAAGACTGTTGCTGTTAAAAATCCAAAAGGTTTCCCTTTGCCTTAATTTGATTAGTCTATCTCCCCCCATGATGTTTGGTGGTATTTGTTCTACTACGAAGTATTTTAAGTCTTTAGGGTCTTTATTGTGTTTAGCTGCAAAATGTGAAGACACGCTGTGAGTTTTTAATCCTTTTTTAATGTTCCTCACGTGTTCACTTATTCTGATACTAATTTTTCTGCTAGTTCGTCCAATATATAGCAGATTACATGTACAGACCAGTGCGTATACCACATAGTTGGTTTGGCAATTGAAAAAAATGTTCATTTTTAAAACCTTTTATTAGATTTGTATGGTCTGGTTTCCTATACACATATTGGCATGCCAAACACCTAGATCTACTGCATTTAAAAGTGCCAGATGGAACAGTGTGTGATACTTTTTTTCTCTTTCCAGTGCCTTTATTACTTCTCAATTTTGAAGTAGCTATCTGGCCTTTGATGTTCAAACCTTTCTTATAAATAAACTTTGGTTTTGTTGGTAAATGTTTTCCCAGTATATCATCCATCAGTAAGATATTCCAATGTTTCTTAATGCTCTTCTGTATTAACTCCGATCTTGCTGAAAACTTACTAATAAAGGCTACATTTTGCGTATGTGTGATTGGCTTTTTTTGATTTTTTAGTAAATAACGAATCCCTGGGTTTTAAATCAGTTGTCTTTTTTGCCTCTTCCACGATCTTATCTGAATATCCCTTATCTTTAAAACTGCAACCACGACAATAGTCCCATAGTAAAGTTGCAACTGTGACAGTAGCAGTCTATTGCGACTGACTTTAGCTGGCTAATTCATACCTTTATGCAACAATTCGGACTTTAGCCAATAACCCCTCTATCTGATTATTGGAATGGACCGATTTAGGCTTCTGTAGTCACTTACCTTATAAGCAGGCCTCTGGCAGGATTAGATTTTGTGCCCAAAACAAGACAGCCCTTATATGGTCACAGACATGAAATATTGTTTAATAGTAGGAGACGCAAACAGACTACTTTTTTTTAAATCTCCAGAGATCCATTCAGGTTGTAAATGTGCTGCTTTTAGGAATGTAAAAAGAAGAGAACATAAACCAAAATAATTTTGTTTCAGCATAACTACATCTCTGTTGGTTTAAGCTTAAGAGTTCTTTGAGACATACTGTGCCCCCCACAGTGGGCCATTATGACCACACAGAGATAAGCGGCACATAGAACTACTAACCAGATCTCTGGGGATATTTGATATTAGGGACTGGGAACATTAACCAATCAGGCAATGGAACGGAGGAACAAGCTGAGCCTGGTCCATGACTGGCCGGAATACAGGGGTCAGACAAAGCAAACCATGATTTAATCGGTGCTCCCCATACATAGTGTCCTTTAATCTTAGACCAGTTGCCCTTATTTGCATTTCTTCACCCTTGCATCAAGTGGGATAAATCCACTTCAACAGCCTTGCTAAGCAGTGTTTTTTTTTGCTCTATACAGATTGGTAGTGCATTGTTGCTGTGTATGGTTTAGAAGTGCATTCTGTTGGAGTTTCACTGACCGGTATTCAGAGCTGCATTTGTTGCTGTGTATGGTTCCTATGATATGCAGTTTGATTTATTTGTTCCCATCCTTTCCAATGCAATGTGTTTTACTATTCTATAAAGACTCTCCAGGCTGCAGCAATCTCCAGTAGAGGTTCACCTATGTTTCTGATCTCCATATAAAAACAGGTAGTATCTGTGGAAAGCGAGGCACGACTGCCGTGTTAGTAAAAAGAGCAAGCAATACATTTCCCCCCCATGCAAGCACATAGGGGTTATTAGCTAAAGTGCAAATTCACCTGCCTAAGTGAATTTGCATCACTTTGGGTGGCTACGTTACTCTACTCCTTATTGACTAGACAGCGAATTCCTATAGAAAATCCATGACTGCGACAATATTCCCATAGTAAAGTTGCAAATGCATCAGTAGCCGTCTTTTGTGTAGTGTGTGACCATCGTTAACTGTCGAATTTGCCACATTGCAGAATATGGGGAAGTGACAAATTCACTCCTTTAAGTGACTATTCACACTTTAGCCAATAACCCCCATAATGCACTACAACTTATTCTACACTGAAGTAAATCTTTTGTTACAGCTAATTTACATTTCTATACATTATGCATGGTTTTATGTGAAAAAAAAATTATTATTTTCTTGCTCTTTATTATATCCAGTTGTTCATTTAGTACAGAGAATCCAGCCTAACACAGCCTATAAAGGAAAAGCTATCTATGGCAGGTCCTGGGTAGGTGCTATGGCTGGCTATGTCTGGTTACTTACATCCCAAACTCCAAGGAGTTTACTAAACTCTAAACTGTAGGACAAAGTGTGCACTGCTACCCCCATCAGAAATAATATAACCTCTAGTAAGGGAAAGCAGTTTCTAGATCTGGGATTGTCTCCAAGACAGTTCCTTCAACTCAATACACAGAATGTCATTTGGGAACACTTTAAAAACACCAAATGAAAAAGATTCAAATATTAAATATTAGATTTATTGTTATTTTCATTTCACTGTGACCAGTTGCAATTTCTGCAGCATTAAACAGATAAAGAAAATGAAAGAAATAAAAGACAATACAATCAAAGTCAATGTGTAATACCAAGGTAATGAGCAGTTCCCTGGGGTAGAAGGGCACTCACAGCCTTTTTCCCATACGATGCCTGAGAATCAGTTCAGTAGAATAAGAAACAGCTGCAATGTATAAGTACACTTTTTCCTTATTTCCTGTTCAGGTGTCTGACTAACCAGTAACAACCAAGCAGCTAACCAGTAATAACCAGCCAGCTAACCAGTAACACTCTGATACTTGCTCAATGCAATGTGTATCCTGCAGACTTAAGTGCTAATGTCAGCTTAAAAGTCCTGCCAACCCATCCTCTAGAGCACATTGTGATTTGAGCTGACATTCTACAAGTATTGTCTACCCAGTACTAAAACTGTGACATGTGTCCGGGTTAAGAGTATCCAGATTAAGCAACAGATTAGTACATTAAAGGGCCCAGTTTGCATAAGAACATTTTGGAACCAGGGTGAGCTACCTAACTGGCTGCAAAACTTTGGTACAAACATTTCCACCTAAACATTTCTATTCTGATCTACCATGAAGCTTTAATTTCACATTAACAACTTTGTTGAATTGATACAGCCAACCCATGCTGGAATTGTTTAACAAGTCCAATGTCTGTATCAGTCAGCAAGAGACAAGACATGAAATCAACCAGCCTGAGAACTGGATGGCTTCTTCTCTTTGTAAAATCAATCTGTACACATAATTGAACTCATCAAAGGTCATTAAAATATCATTCTCTTCAATAACTAAATATACTCTGTTACCAGTTCAAACTCTTTGTTTAATCCAGTTTACTGGATTAGAATGAAAATTTCTCCAGACAGGAGAAGAAAAAACAAAAAAGAAAAGAAAGTTTAGCTATTTACTAATGAACAAACCTTCAAGAATAACGAGGCAGTTTAAGAACACAAGTTTAGCAGATGCAAAGTTCTGCTGTAGGAGGACACTGAGTAGGTGGCTAATTTAGGGGAAGCAGGTTTATCAAATATTTCTTTTAACAAAACCCTGAAAAGGAATAGTCTTAATCATAAAGAGGTAAGAATTCTAGTGCAAATCAGCCATCACTGATCAACAAATCAGGTGTTGGAGTAGAATTCTGAGCTGCGATATCCCCACAATGCATCTCTTCAGTCATTGCTGTCACTCCCGGACTCACTGAGCTGCAAATCGTTCCCTGAAAGAAAGTGGAGGGGTGAAGATGTATATTTAATCTTTTTATTATTTTTATGTCATACTACAGAGTCAAACCCTATAACCTGCATCTACGGTATTTGTGTTAGGACAATAATGTAGACTGTCCTTACATGGAGGAGCAACTGCTCTACAATAATCCGAACAGTAATTTTAACTCAAAACACCAAGCACCAAAACAGTTTGGTCCACATGGAAAATGCTATTCAGTAAGCAGATGTTTAGAGTACATGGCAATCCCATCAGCCTCACTGCGATGGGTTTCCTGGAATCTGTTCATAGGTGCGAGCCGACCAAAGGGATCAGTTAAATGCAGCCCAACCTGCACAGAAACAATGTGGACAAATAACTGCTCCGTTGAACATCGGTAGAACCAATGGATTTGTATGGATATGTCCAGCTTTATATAGGAATATATGATTTAAGGGTGATCCAAACATGTAGAAAGTAGCAGGACTGACAGGTATTATTTTAAGTGATGTTTATTTGGTAGTCTAAGCAGTCACTGAACTACACCTCTCTGTGCAAGGGCTATTACAAATTAAATTATTCAAACACTCTATGCTCAGCACTGGACACTTACTTAATGTACTTATCATTTGTCCCCCGCTCCCCAGAGCATTGTGCATACTCTCCGAACTGGAGCCAGATGGATGTCGCTGACAATACTGCATTGATGCAGAGTGGGAAGACTTATTGCCCTCATCCTCCGACTCGCTAGAGCTATCCTCGCTGCTGCAGGAGGAGGAACTTTTGGATTCAGAAGAACTGTCCGAACTGCTCATTTGGTCAATAACACTGGCTTCTGCCATCAGCTCTGGGGAAGAAAAAAAAAATACAAGTCAGTCAGTGTAATCGTGCAACAAATAAAGTCTACCCTCCGCTAATCCACCAATCGGAGGACACAGCCTACCCTCAGTTAATGTGACAATTAGACACACAGTAAACAGGATCACAGTATACCTTTCTCTGACGCATCAATCACATGGGCACTGCAGTTTGTGTCATCACATGGCGCACACACAGGGCAGCAAATTGGCAATCACAAAACATTCATTTTTAGCAGCAGAGCATCCACACAGCGCACCTGAGATCTTCCCAACAGCCCCAGTCAGCTCTGCCTGAGCATTTCAGTTAGCAAACACTCCTCCTAAATGTCCTGAGCTGTCCAATATCAATGGCCAGATCACAGCCATTAAGAGCACAAATGTATTGGAATCTGGCATTTCTGGAGCCCTAAAAAGCAACATTTAAAACTATTCAGGATGTGAAAGGAGCCACAAATGTTCTATTTGTACCAACCCCAGAAATCCAAGTGAAAATCTAACAGTTTCCCTGCCCTTTTTACAATAGAAATGTTAAAGTTAAATGTGGCAGAACTACAACACCACCAAATTACTAATCTAGTTTTTTGTACAGCATTGAGGCCACCAACTGAGAGGTCTGTTCTAGGCACAGGTGGCTTAATACCTTGGCCCTTATTCACCAATGTGCGAAGTGAACCGCGATGTGTTCGATTCACTTCGCACATTGTATTATGTGCATGCTGATGTCCTGTGCGCGGACACCAGCATGCGCATTAAAGGGATTCCCCTCCCGGCGAGGAGACTCGAGTGCTCTCGCCGGGAGGGGAATCTCTTTAATGTGCATGCTGATGTCCGCGCACAGGACATCAGTATGCGCATAACACAATGTGCGAAGTGAATCGAACACATCGCGGTTCACTTCGCACATTGATGAATAAGGGCCCTTATCTACTGGTTACCTGAAAACCACAGCAACGTTGATGTATTTGTACCCTACAATTACAACACAGACCTACAGGTTCTTTGGTTAAACTACTTACCCCTTTCGATATCATCCATTGGAGATGCTGGAGACATTTTTTCCATAGGAGAAGAGTTTTTCCCACTGGTGGGAGTTTTGCTTGCATTGCGCATCTGCTGCTGCTGTTGTTCAATGCGAGACTGTATCTTGCTGCTTCCTTCAGCCCTGTAAACAAAGAAATCACTTAGATATTGGGTTATAGAGAAAATGGGATCTGTCAGGAATTCCCAGCAGACTAGGTCTTAAAGCTGCTGGACTGCAATCAGAAAACACATGGAAATACTTTGGGTGAAAAACCAAACTGCTGATTAAACAGGCAAAACTGCACTCAAGGAATTAATATTAGCTTTGAGTTGCCATTGCCCACTTCAAAACCTGCCCTGCTTCCACTGATGAAGGCATTAGTAATTTATCTTCACTGCAGTCAAGCTGGTGCCCTGGGCGCTGGCTTCTACAGAGCATGTGTGAAAACCAGCACTGAGTGTATGTCTCATTGATATCCAGTTTAATGGACCATGTGACATTTTCCCACTGGTCAACTAATGTCTGTGATGATACGTCTGTGATCATTCATATTTTAATAAGAATCCAATATGGCGGCCATAACACATTAGCACCAGCAGTTCCCAGGTACTGATTTGCTGCTTCATAATATAGTGATTTAGTCTGGCAGACCCTGTACTTTCACTTTATCAGTTATGGTTAGGGGACATTAGTTCTTGAAAAGAAAAAAAAAAGCCCTATGATTCAGGTAATTCTTCAAACAGGGCTTCTTTTGGAACTTCATGCGCCCTTTAAGAGTAAACTGGTCTCTTAGAGACTTTTTATATGTGGGTAAGGTTAAAGTGTACCCGTCAGCTCAGGATTATTACAGAAAAATTTGCATATTGAAAATACACTTACTTGAGTCTCGTCCCAATTCGAAAGCTGACATTTTTTGCCTGACCTGCCACTCAAACACTACAGGAACGCCCCCTAACAAGCAGGCTCTCCTCCACTGTCTCCAAATCTCACGTGCACTAGCAATTTCAGGTTACACAGCATCATCCACTACACTGTGCACCATCCCCCACTGTGCATTCTCCCCCCCTCCCCCACACACACTTTTTTTTGACTAGGCAGGCTCAAAGCATATGTGCTTTGAGTCTCCCCAGCCAGTAACACTGACAGCTTCCCCTGTAACTGACTGGGGAAGCTGTCAGTGTTACTGGCTGGGTAGACTCAAAGCACATACAGTGCTGGCCAAAAGTATTGGTACCCCTGTAATTCTGTCAGTTAATACTCAATTTCTTCCAGAAAATGATTGCAATCACAAATGCTTTGGTAATAATATCTTCATTTATTTTACTTGCAGTGAAAAAACACAAGAGAGAATGAAAAAAAAAAGTCAAATCATTGATCATTTTACACAAAACTCCAAAAATGGGCCGGACAAAAGTATTAGCACCCTCAGCCTAATACTTGGTAGCACAACCTTTAGACAAAATAACTGCGAACAACCACTTCCGGTAACCATCAATGAGTTTCTTACAATGCTCTGCTGGAATTTTAGACCATTCTTCTTTGGCAAATTGCTCCAGGTCCCTGAAATCTGAAGGGTGCCTTCTCCAAACTGCCATTTTGAGATCTCTCCACAGGTGTTCTATGGGATTCAGGATAGGACTCATTGCTGGCCACTTTAGAAGTCTCCAGTGCTTTCTCTCAAACCATTTTCTAGACCCATGACCTCTGAGGGAGACCCAGCTTTCTCACACTGGATCCTACATTATGCTGCAAAATTTGTTGGTAGTCTTCAGACTTCATAATGCCATGCACACGGTCAAACAGTCCAGTGCTAGAGGCAGCAAAGCAACCCCAAAACATCAGGGAACCTCAGCCATGCTTGACTGTAGGGACTGTGTTCTTTTCTTTGATGTTTTATGTTGATGCCTTTTCCCAAAAAGCTCTACTTTTGTCTCATCTGACTAGAGAACATTCTTCCAAAAAGTTTTTGGCTTTCTCAGGTAAGTTTTGGCAAACTCCAGCCTGGCTTTTTTATGTCTCTGAGTCAGAAGTGGGGTCTTCCTGGATATCCTACCATTGAGCCCCTTTTCATTCAGACGCCGACGGATAGTACGGGTTGACACTGTTGTACCCTCGGACTGCAGGGCAGCTAGAACTTGTTTGGATGTTAATCGAGGTTCTTTAGCCACCATCTGCACAATCTTTCGTTGAAATCTCTCGTCAATTTTTCTTTTCCGTCCACATCTAGGGAGGTTAGCCATAGTGCCATGGGCTTTAAACTTCTTGATGACACTGCGCACGGTAGACACAGGAACATTCATGTCTTTGGAGATGGACTTGTAGCCTTGAAATTGCTCATGCTTCCTCACAATTTTGCTTCTCAAGTCCTCAGACAGTTCTTTAGTCTTCTTTCTTCTCTCCACACACAATGTGGTACACACAAGGACCCAGGACAGAGGTTGAGTCAACTTAAATCCATTTCAACTGGCTGCAAGTGTGATTTAGTTATTGCCACCACCTGTTATGTGCCACAGGTAAGTAACAGGTGTTGTTAATTACACAAATTAGAGAAGCATTACATGAATTTTCTAAGAGTGCCAATACTTTTGTCCACCCCCTTTATGTTTGGTGTGGAATTATATCCAATTTGGCTTTATGACAATTCTTTTTGTGGTTTTCCATTGAAGACAAATTAAATGAAGAGATTAATACCAAAGCATTTATAATTGCAATCATTTTCTGGAAGAAAATGAGTATTATCTGACAGAATTGCAGGGGTGCCAATACTTTTGGCCAGCACTGTATGCTTTGAGCTTCCCAGTCTAGAGGCGTGCAGTCGCGTGCTTGCAATCACATAATCCCATCATGAATCACATGATCGAGTCATGTAGCCGGCTTACTTGATTGACATAGTACTCAAGTCGGGCTGAGAGGCAGATTCACCATGGAATAACTTTTAAAAGGTAATTTTTTTATATATTTAAATGACAAAGTTGTTTAGTCTAGCATGCTATGCTAGACTAAACAAAGTCATTTTCTGTTGATTGGTGCACTTTAAGCTCTGTTCCTGAGAAGTCATATCTTGGATACCTTAAAGCCCTGGCTATACCTGACAGCCATTATTCTTTTAAAGGGGAACTATAGTGTTAAACCATACTTACTTGATTCATCAAGCAGCAGTACATGAAATGTACATCAGTATTCATCTGATGATCCTCAGCCCAGGATCTTCAGATGAATACATAGCCACTCTCTTCTCTTCCTGGTCTATGTAAGTGACATTGGTCCCTCACAAAGCCCCACCTAAAAGTTTCAGTGAAACTAACCGACTGCGCATGCACAGATCAATCTTCATGTTCTGCTGCTAGATCAGTCAGGTAAGTATGGTTTACCACTATAGTTCCCATTTAAACAATGACTGTTCTAAAGCAGTAATATGATAGCAGGACTTCACACACTATAAAGTAATAAACATGCTTATTTTGTCTGAACTGAGGTTGAATGAACATTTAAACTTAAAGGAGAACTATTATTAGAAAAGAAACTTACCAGAGCACTTTAGCAGCGGTTCGCTAACTAACCCACAGCCCAGGATCGTGAGAAAAATGCTAGTTGGAGCTCTCTTCCGCCACCTGTATTTGACGTGTAAAGTGTCATAGTACTCGCCCCTTGGCTCAGTTCACTAAACTAGCCATAAAGCTCCTGTGCAGAATGAAATACAAACGATCCGTGGATCGTGAGATGAAAACTGATCCAGCAGCAGTACAGTTAGTGTAATACTGCTAAAGCAATCAGGTAAGTTTCTTTTCTAATAGAAGCTCTCCTTTAAATGCCAGGATGTGTAAATCAGTATAATCCCCACCCCCAAACCTAGTCTCTGTAGTGTCCTCTCCATAATGGCCAGTGCCCTTTTTGTATCATTCATTATAAGCAGAGACTGAAAGTTGCCACTATGTAGCATCTAACCAACCAGCATGCAAATGGCCACAGACTTAAAGGGGAAGGTTACTAGTTAAGAGAAAGCTTAGAGGAGCATGTTTATCTATAAAAAAACAAAACAAAACAAAAAAACAAAGCAATTTGCATTATGTTTTCCCTTTAAATGCATTAATGATTATTGGAATGTGGTAATTCCAAGGCTTCATTAGTGATTAAACTGCTAAAGTACCTGGTCTTCTTCACACTTATATTACTGTTCAGCTTCTCTAAGCGACACTCCCCAGTGTCATGATTCACAATCAGGATACATTCCCTTAGATATGGTCTTTTAGAGCCTTTAAATACAGTGACTGGAGCAACGGATCCCTGAAAGAAGTAAAGGCTAAAATCAAGTTTCAAGAAGAAAAACTTGCGTGATAAAAATGCACTAGATCTACTAGGATAGGGGTCGGCAACCTCTGGCTCTTGAGCCAGATGTGGCTCTTTTGATGGCCACATCTGGCTCTTTG
>WMED01005795.1:0-19131 GCA_019650415.1 Pipa parva
CGTACCTTACGTCAAACTCCAGGGTAGTACAGTGGGTTCACATATTGCTCGTGACAATATGACTTATATTGTCATGTATTAGTTTGAATATTCTAAGTTATTTTTATTGCTATAAAATATATCAATATTCCATCTATGTCATATTTGATAGAGGTGTGGGGGGGTCAGGATCTCCAAGGCAATTGAGAGATTATTTTTATTTACGTAAATTAGATTTATTTGAACTAATAGGCCAAAGATTTCAGACATCCTAACTAACTCTCTTTTTTTCAAATGCACTTTGCAGATTGCAATCCGATGTCAATTTTCAACATCAGTTTACAAACACATTTTATAAGCAAAACTACTCTTGATTTCATACACATACAGCAGTGATATTCAGTGCTTATCTGAGATTTTTGCTATGTCAGATATCACCTAATTCAGGGAATTTATGGGCTTATTCATCAAAGTGAGGATTCTGCTGTCAAAGTGTATTCACTCCACTTTGGGGCGCACTACACCAATAGCCACAAAGTTTCCACTCCTTATTCACTAAGTGTTGGATTCCCATACTGAAGAAGCGAACAGTGTCAGATGTGATTTCAAACAGTAGGAGCCTTGCTATAAACCCTTTTTAATACACTACTTGATTTGGTGAAGTAAAAGTGGAAAATTTGATGCAATACGCCTAGCCAAAATTCACTACTTTGATGGACTCAATGCTTGATGAGTAGGTGAATTATGTGTGCATGTGTACACACAAGCAAAGTGGCTGCAAGTGATCCATCAGTCCATGACCATTGTAAGATTGCAGAGTTTGCTGAATATCCAAATATGGGGGAGTGAAGAATAAATGCAAGTTTAGACCCTTACACAACTTTTGGGACTTTCATTAATAAACCCCAAATTGGCACTAACAGAGTTGCTAATTAAAAGTGAATCTTTTATGTTGAAATTTCTATGCCAAGTTTTTTGGGAAATGCTACATATTGCTGTAATATGAACATGATGTTCCTTTTTTACGTCGCTGTGAAATGATTATACTAATAATTCACACTTTTTTTGGGAGAAGAAACCCCACAGTGTCTAAGAAAAGAAATAAGTAGCAAAATGATTATGTAATAAGTATATATGGAAACTATGTTTCTGCTGAGACTATTCATCTTAGTGGAGATCTTTTCTCATTACCTTTCAAATCTAAGCATGTTTGACATCAGTGTAGGTTGACACACCTGGCTTTCTATTTGACATCTGAAACATACATCACTATATCCTACACACCATGTCACTTATAATTATAGAAGGCCAGAAATAAAGTCTTCAAATACCACCATGTCTTGTGGGTGACTGTCCCTCAAAAAACTCATCAGTAAAGACTAGTCAAAGGATATAGTTCTTTGTGAAGAACATGGGGAAGAATACTGAAATAATCTCAGTATCAGGAAAGAATAGGGTTTCAGTAGACATGATATAGATTATGTTGGCAAGGTAGACAATGAAAATCCACTGAAGTATACGGGTAAAAGATGTCATAGAATTTGCTGTAAAGATGGACATGATGTTTCATACTGGAAAATTATGTCAAACAATGGTCATTTTAAACCAAAAAAATCAGTTTTCTAAAAATCCTAGAAATAATCAGGCAATCTTTATATGTTTTTTAAAATGATATATTTTTTGATTGATGATTATATTTTGAGATATTGGGCGAAATGTATTAAAAGCGATAGCATCGATATCATGAAAGCGAACGAGTTTTTACCAATATCGTGTGATATCGATACTACCGAAATCGCGAAATTGAATTTCGGCCAAACCATTGATTTCAATGGCAGAATGGCCAAAATATTGATATTGCGATGTCGATATCGGTAAAATTCTGATGTCGCGATATCGATGGTATCGATATGGCGATATCGGTAATTTACCAATTTTAATACATTTTGCCATTATGTCTTAGTTGAATGTTGTGAAAATATAATTTATGTATGAGCATATTAAAAAAACCAATCACCAAATATCTGTATAAGAACAGTTAAGTGTGAGTGCAGTCAAGTGTGAAAGTGAGCGTGAGTGCAAGCAAGTGTAAAAATTTGTAGTGAGTATATAGTGTAAGCTTGGAATAATGTCCATTTACTTCCAACCTTGCACTTCTGACATATTCAGCAATAATTTTATTTATACATTTCATTTTTGCATTTTAATTGGTGAAAAATGTGCAGTTCTGCAGACAAAAAAAAATTATTTTTTTAGTCAAATATTTAGTCCAGTTTTCATCTGGATAAATATGTCGCTTTGTTTAATTAAAACTAATACATATGTGGGGGTTATTCACTAAGGTGCAAATTCGACTGTCGAATTCGCAAATAGCAGATTCCCATAGCAAATATACGACAATTTCCCCATTGAAAAGTCACGACAATTTTTTAAAGTTGAGATTGCAAAAATTTCCCCATAATAAAGACAATATTCTCATTATAAAGACATGACTGTGACAGTAGCAGCCTATTGCGACAGTCTTTATCTGGCAAATTCGCACTTATAAGCAACTATTCAGACTATGGTCTACACATGGGGGGTAATTCAGCATAGTCCAAACTTACTCTCCGATCCTTTGCCTCTGTTCGCACAGACTTTTATGCGCTGGCTGATGTCCTTTCCGCAGACATCAGCGAACGCTTTAAATGGACACTGGAATCCCGATACTGGAATCCCTTTAAAGCATTTGCTGATGTGCGCATGCAGAACATCAGCGAGCGCATAACAATCTGTGCGAGCAGTGGCGAAGGATCGGAGGGTAAGTTCGGACAATGCTGAATTACCCCTATGCATATAGCTACCTTCATACTGTTTCAATTTCAAGTTATCCATTATTGTCACAATTTCCTTGTTTTTTTAATTTTTTATTGTACTTGAGTTAAAGATTTCTTACACGGTACACAAAACTTTAATTCAACAAGACAGAAATTATATTTGGTGCTTGCAGTAGATCTAAATGTGATGATGTTGTTGATTGAAAATCTTGAAGTTCCTTCAGTGGAAGACAAGCATTATGACAGATTCTACATGAATATATCAAAATAAATAGAAAAAGAATGTTTTCTGCATCTCATACAAGCGATGCCCTTGTGCCTTGCTTTCTATTGAATGGTAAATTAAGGAAAAGGCTAACCTTATTTATAAATAGTGTATATTATTTCTACTCAGCAACTTGACGATCAATTTGGCACTTCCTGCTGCCGGGCTTTTCTTTAGATACAATGGGTAATTACCACCTGAGTTGCTCTTACTTTCAATCAATTTGGCAACCCTTTTAAATTAGATGCCCATCACTAAATTTCCCAAGATGCCTTTGCTGACTAGAGAAAAGATGGAAAATATTTTAATCATTTTATACACATAACTGGCTGTTACATTTTAGACTATCCTTAACACAAATTTAAGGGTAGCTCCACAGGTACATGGTAAAATTGTAAAAATCAAGTTATAGCTACAAATCATCTCATGCAAACATCCCAAAGCTACTTAAAGGGGAAGTAACATCTATAACAGATGCTAGTTAGTACAATATTTATTCCAAAAGACATATTTTTACAGTTCACTGTTATTATTTTTTAAGTTTGCCTTTCCAGCTATTACCTCATGAATTCCATAGCTTTGACCATGGGACAATGGCCTAAACATGCTCTTTATAATCCATACTGCAGTTGTTATAACTAACTCTTTATAAAGCAAATACTGTATATTTTTCCAGGCAGCAATCACAGTATTTTTTAAAAATATATTGCTTTTAAATAAAGGAGATTACAATCTTCAACAGTTACTAAATTCCTGCCTTCAGTAGCAATAATAGCAACAAGGAAAGACTCCACTCAATGCTCAAGCCAACTAGATTCTAATAGAGAGCTTTACCCTAATGTGAAGCAAATTAAATGAAATGCTTACCCTCTATGGTCTTGCACCCAAATTAAATGTCAATAGGTGTCACTGATACCCAAAAATAAAATACAAAGACCACCCAGTACAAGCCTTCCCACAAGTATAAGTTATACAGGTAGAATGTTTTGAAGGCAACCGTTGAAAACGTTGTGTGTTCCACTGTCTGCATTAAACAAAGTTTCTCCCTTGTTAAACAGTTGAGTGACTCATTGTGTTACTTAAACATTTTCATTTCTGCCATTCCAAATTAAATAAGTACAGCAGTTAAAGGGTTTGCCACTTAGGCATAGCCTTTGAATCTAAAAACTTACCAACATGAAGGGAAAGTACCAGCACTATATAGACACTTCAAATGCATCTTACTGTGGAACTGCTTAAGCATAAGCTCTGTTACAGATTTAGGAAGCTAAATTGGGAAAAAAAAACATACAATCTAATTAAACACTAGGGGCCTTGTTTGTGAAAGATCCCATAATGATTGTGCTAGCACAAAGTTAAATAGCTGATTCTGGATGTAAGATATCCAAATAGGTCAGGAAAAAATCCATCCAGCTTTAAAACAGCAATATCCTGAGCAAACCCGTTGTCAGGAAACTGATTCTCAGCATAGTTTAATGATATACTGATAGATATGAAACCATTACCATCACTCAAACGATGGCTCTGAATAATGCAATATATGTGCTTAATTTGTAACTAATTTGTTTATGACTCATGAAGCATGTATTTTGCACTGCACTGTAAATTTGTAGCGATTAATAAATAAAATGATACATGCATACATATCCATTTTTTAAATTTAATGAACTTGTGTTTATTTATAAAGGGTTGATTAAAACATTGTGGATAGATCTACAGTAAACAGTTATAAATCAATCATTGCCACCCGTCTATGTGGACATTGTCACTCGTTTATGTACTCTTTTTATATGCGAATTCACCAGATATACGTTTTGTGAGTATAACCTTTTATCCTAATAAAGCTCCAAATAAGTTACAATTTTACACTATGAGTGATTCTCTTTCATCCAATTGATGACTTTGATGTGGAGGAAAAAGTTTGGAGTCCGTTTTGGAAATTGTACCACTTATGCTGTCTAGCTTTTATATGGAGTCCATGCTGTCTCATAAGGAAGATCACAATTGATATACAAAGCGTATGGTCTAGTGCGTTCTGGTAAACGCATATATTTGCCCTCTGGTGGATTCACATTGTGTGTGCACTTTAGGTGCTATTTTTCAAACATTTTCTGTCACAGAAATCACACAGTTGCTATTTTTTTCACCCACATCTTTATACATTTATAAAGAAACGTTTTTCTTTATTAGTACTCAAAGGTTTGTTTGGGTCTATTCTATCCACTCTTTATTTGCGTCATGGTTAATGCACTATTTAGTGCCTTTCTTCCACTTCCTTTGCGCCTTTTTTTAGGTAGCTTTTGGCTATTTTAAATCAATCTTTTAAAATAGGCGCATTTTGCACTGGTTTCAACTTTGTTCCCCTTTTATTGCAGATCATCAACAGTCAGTTTCAATGTGAAAACTCTACTGACTGTGGTAAAAAGACTGGACCTACTCCAGTAAAAAATAGTAGGATTTTGCCAGCCTAAAATAGGAAACACTTTTTTTCTTTAACAAAAAAAAAAGGAAGAAGAATTTGAAGGAATAATTTTATAAAGTGGCGAAAACAGCAATATTAACATATTGCCAAAATGTCACCAGCTTTAACAAGTCAAAATATTTTTCAACTTTTATAAATATCCCCCGGGGCCCCAGTGCAATTCATAGTGGTGGAGGTTCTCATGTACGACAATTATTAAATACTTTACCGTCTCGTCCAGTAGATTCAAATAATACTTTTCCCCAGCTTTAGCCTAACAGAATAAGAAGAAATGTGTTTGAACGAATACTAATAGAATTTGTATTTATATTTTAAAGTAGTCAGTGGGTCTGGATTCAACTGTGCCAATCCAAGCCATTCGATTTGCCGTATGGTACAAACTGATGGGGTTTTTTTTTCTCTCGAAACAAAGGGGCATGTATCAAGTTAAAAAAGCAGAAGGGAATTTTTCACAATTTCCTAATTTTCAATAATTGTGTTTTTTTGTTTTGTTTTGTTTTTTTTGGTTTTCTTTTTCCAAAAGGGAAGCAATGAAACCTGTAGGTTTTTCTTTACAATGGAAAACAAAAATGAAAAAGAAATAGTGAAATATTCTGAAAAAAAACTGGCAAAGAAAAAAAATTCCTTATCAAATATATATATAAATATATTAAAGTCTTTATTGTGAAACTTGCGTGACTCATACTAGCTCATTGAAATTCCCCATCGTTAAAAATAGACAAAGGCACTTTATAAATACTGTTGTACAAACAAAAGCAATGCACAGATTTCTCCCAGAAATCAATGGGGTTTCAACAATGTACACAACCACTTGTTTCCTATTTTCCCTTTTCCATGACATTTAGCTGTGAAGAGAAATGCACTAAGGCATTTTCAGTGCCCTCCTAACTGACGGAATACTTGCATAAATTAATCTCTGAAGGAAATCAAAACATCTGCAAATTTTGCAATTTTGTTTAAGATTACAAATTTTGCAGATGTTTTCCCTTTCTTCTGTAATAATTTATTTCCATGGGTTTCACAGGGTGAAACATGTTAACTCTTTTTCTGTGTTCACACGCTCCTTATACACATGCACGCACATACATTCACGCTCTACTATGCACAAAATGACACAAGTCACACTAACAATCCAGTCTTCTACATCAACTAAAAAAAAAAAATTGGGAGAATTTGAACAATTTGACATTTTGCCTTTTGTTTATATTTCATTTTCAAATTTTGTTTCTAATACATAAATTACAAAAAAAAAACATTAGTGGATACTACAACATTTGATTTTTTTATTTAGCGAAGTTTTAATTATTGTTGCTTTGTTTTTATAGTTAAACATTTATAAATTGCATACTAATGTAAAGAAAGCTTTAGTCTGGCAAAAAAATCTTGCAAAATCACAGAAGCAAGTAAAGAAACAGGATTTCTTTGATTTTCTCTATTTATTAAGCAAATTTATATAACGACAACATCTTCATCAGCGCCCTACAGAGATAAACCATTTAATTCAGTTCCTGCCCCTGTGGAGCTATCTATTTAGTTTCCCTATCACACACACGAAGACAGACCCAAATATAGTAGGGCCAATTTAGTTAGGCTCCAATTAACCTAGTAAAGTTTTCATTTTTGGGAAGAGACATGAGTATCTGAAGATAACCTACACAAGGCACTGGAGAACATATAAACTTCAGATGATATCCAGAAAGAAGAGAGATAAATGTGGTAAAATCACATTTGCCTCTCTCTCTCTCTCTCTCTCTCTCTCTCATTTGCCTCTCTCTCTCTCTCTCTCTCTCTCTCTCTCTCTCTATATATATATATATATATATATATATATATATATATATTTGTAAAATATACCCATACCCTAGTATGGATTCTAGCTTGGGACTGCAAAGGAGGCACTGGGTAGGGAATAGGTAGGCCCAGCTCCATTATAGTGTTAATGTTTATTACCATACGTATACAAAAACAAAAACAGTAAATAAAAAAAATAATTCATACCTCACCAAGTGAAAAATATCTTCTCGGGATTTGTGAATCTGGATAGATGTTTTCCAGGTACCAAGAAAATGGTTTACACTTCAGTTTTTCTCTGAGGGCTTTTCTCTCTGAAACATCACCATAATCCACCTTAACAACACCTACAAAATGAAGAAACCAATATATAATAAATAGAATTGTTTTTCTACCTCATTTATAATATTTTATAAATAATATAAATAAATAGAATTGTTTTTCTACCTCATTTATAATATTTTTAAAGTGCACCAGTCACCTCAAAACTAATACTAATTTATGTTGTACTAATGAAATAAACATTTTTGTAAATATGAATGTACAGTATTTAAAAAATGTACCTTTATACAGCGTTTCTCTCTGTCATCTTCCCTGTCAACCAGCCTTTTCTTTCCCGAGTGTCTGGTGAGCGGGACAAAATAATGATTGACATTAAAGATCCTCCAATCATATCCCTTAAATCATGACCTAGCAGGGATCTGATTGAAGGAGCTATAATGTCAATCATCATCACCCAACCAAGTAAAGAAAAGGCAGGCTGACAGGGAAGATGACAGAGACAAATGTTGTTTAAAAGTACTTTTTTTTAAAAATACATATATATTTACAAAATCTTTATTTCATTAGTACAACCTAAATTAGTATTAGAGTTTTGAGGTGACAGGTGCACTTTAAGATAAACTCCAACATTGATTCAACCAAATGCAAGGTCTAAGGTGAATGTAACATTTCAGGCCTGTCTATTTAAGGCAACAGTATTTTTTTTTTTTGCTTTTACAAATTATAAAAGATAATTTATCAACAGAGTAATCATTTATAGAAGTTGAGTCATCTACAGAAACCTATCAGGAGAATTCTTTCATAATTCTAATATCCCTACTATATCAGTGAGTGTTAACAGAGAAGGCTGCAGGTGCTAATGTAGAAAGATAACAAGCTTTTGGGCTTGAAACATGTAGTGCTCATTAAATGTTGAAACTATTCCCTGTTTGGCCTTCTATTTTCTATATTACTAATGTACACAGAGTATTATGTATAGTAAATAAAGAGTGCAAGCCCTTATTCATGAAACTCTGAACAGTCCCATAAAGGTTTTATTATCATTTTTATTATTATTATTAATAATAAAATATATTATATATAATAATAATTTTATTATTAGGTTTTAATTATTCATCACTTCCTAATGTTTGCATATTGAAGAAACTCTGTGATGTGGCAAAGTCACATCCAATTCAGATGGTTAAGACAGTTGCAGACTTATGGAGCTCTTAATATCACTTTGTGCATGCACTGGTAATTTGCCTATTCATCAAGTGTTGGAGTCTGTCCCAGTAGTGAATTCGACACGGTATTCTTCAGTTTTACTATGCCAAATTAAAGTGGCAAATTAGGGGGCTGATGGCAGGGTTCCTACTGTCTGATATGCCACCCTACTCTAATGGAGAAATTTATTAAAGACCGCTCTCGGTCTTTCCGAGTTTACCGAGTGAGATCTCGCATTGTTCTCTCAAGATTTTTTTCAATTTTACAAGATCGATTTTTCACGTTTTTTGATGGAAAGGTAGCCATTAGTACTATGGCTACCTTTCCATGGAAAAATTCAAAAATCAAGAACAATATGAGATCTCACTTGGTAAACTCAGAAAGACTGAGAGCAGTCTTTCCGAGTTGAATAAATTTCGCCCAATTTAAGAGAGGACTACTGACGTCATTCTTTTGCTCACAGTGAGAAACTTCAAAAAGATGATGAATAAGTCATTACAGGTGACGTTTCAGGGGCTTATTCATCATCTTTTTGAAGATTCTCATAGTGAGTAAAAGAACGGGGTCAGTAGACCTTTTAAAGCTGGGACCTTAGGCATCTGCCATTTTGAACTAAATAGATGAGTCAGTCCTGGTAAACTCTCTGTGAGCATACTTTCTGAATACTTTTTACTTTTTCTTCCTAGACTTCTAAAATATGATTTGTTTGTTTTTCCCAGCTGTTTGTACAATCAATATCAATGTAGTGCCTTATGAATCTAAATTAGCAAATATATTTTTACTGAACGAAAAGCTTTGCTTTTCCAGAAATGTATGTCTGTTCCTTAGTGAGTTTACATTGATTTACAAATCACTTTGAATACTTCTTAAACTTACTGCAGATTTTCTAATTTCCCTCACTGAAAAATGAAAAAACTAAAAACTTCTGCTTTAAACTTTTTAGTGCCTAAACATTCATGAAATAATAAAAAAAAAAGAATCCAAACAGCAAAACCAGAAATATATTCAGGGGGTTACTACATTTAATATGGTAAGTTGCATGAATGAAACAGCATTTCAGAGATATCCCTTCATTAGGTACATACAAAAAGTGGGAGGGAACAATAAGTCCATAGGGTAATCAAACATTAATAGGTGGAGCAGAGATCTAGCACAGATCTAGTAGAAATCTAGTTATTCTTTTGTGACATATCACATATTCCAAGTGCATATCCTATTATTGATGTTTTTTCTTACTTTAAATATAATAAAAATTAGTTTTAAATACAAATCAAATTCTTACCCAGCTTCCTACCAGATTCTAAACAATCAATGTAAACAACTCATTCTATAATTAATTCACAGTATAGCAAAATGTTAACCCAAAATAGTTACTTAATACTTTGGATTTCAACGTCTGCAGGAACCAGATCTAGAAACTCTCCTATTGTAACAGTTTCCATTGCAAAGATTCTTCGGGAATGTACTTAGGACAATAAAGGGTGGAATTCACCAAAGTGCGAAGTGAGGTGTGGATCCTTCGCCTCACTTCACACTGACTGTTATGCTCTCGCTGATGTCCTGCATGCAGACATCAGCAAATGCTTTAAAGGGATTCCAGTCTCGGAGAGAGCACTCGAGTCGCCTCGCCGAGACTGGAATCCCTTTAAAGCATTCGCTGATGTCCGCGTGCAGGACATCAGTGAGCGCATAACAGTCAGTGCGAAGTGAGGCAAAGGATCCGCACCTCACTAACTAGAGGGCTTTCCCTGTGTTTCCTATTATTATTACATGTGCCCTTGCTGTATTTAGCCAGGTAATAAGTGCAGATATTCTTTTTTGGGTTGACTGAGTTATATGTTCTCACTTAATGCCTCATGTATGTACTTGAAGAAGGGATTATATCCTGAAACATTTTCCATTTTCTATACCAAGCAGCATTAAATGGAGTAATGAAGTTGAAGCTTAGTGTGTTGGTTGAATGTACAGGATAAAAAAGAGTAAATTTATAACTAGAATTAGAGAGATGCTTAAGCTTTTTTCCTTTTTATGTTATCATAACGGTTTTTAGTTTTTTATTTTTCAATACTGCTGTATTTAAATGTATGTATTTCATATATCTATTAAACAATATTTAAGATGACGGTGGTCACAAATGATGTACAAGATTAGTTTCATTTTGCAAACACACTAACTGGATATTTTAATTGGACCTAATATCATCTAATCACCATACTTACAAAGTCAGTAAGCTCACTTGTGGAGTCTTCAGAGTTTTATGGGGTGGTTTGTTCCAGTAGCAACCAGTCTAGGGTTGCCACCTCCACTAATTTTAGTGCCCACTTCACATGTTAACCATAGAACACTGTGTACCATATTTGGTAAAGGTAAAAGTCTAGACTGAAAAGTTAAAAAGAAATGTTTCCTTTTTATTTCAAAAACTCCATTTGAGTGATTTCTTTTTTTTTAGGATTATCTGTCTATGTGTAATCTTTCAATATGGACTAGTTTTAAGATGTGTCCAGCCTAGCCAAACGACTTCTGGTTTATATCCATGATCACCATAAAGAGGAAAGCAGTATGATTCTATTTGGGAAAAAAAACTTGTAAAGCTTACAAAGCATACATAATAGATGAATGTTATGTATGTGATTATACATTATACACTATTTTATTTGTAAGCTCCAGCTGCATTGTTTCAGTGTTTGATGCTCCTAAAAAAAATTATTTGGAACTGAAATTATTATCTGGAAGTTATTGTCTTCATTCCTACAATCAGGGTATGAAAAGGCTTTCTTATGTATGATGTTTTTGGTGATGCATTCTGTTAATCTTAAGAACCTCAGAAGTTTGAGACATGTCCAAGAAGTCTTCATTGGATTGTTTTGCCTTTGGCAGTCTAATCAATCTGCCTTTGTTCATTTTTATCTCTTTTGATGCTTTATTCCTTTAGATCTGTTACTTAATCCTTGAGCTGATAGTGGAAGAAAGAAGAGGGAACTAGCCAATGTTGACATACATATCCCTAAAAGAAGTCAATGACATGACCTACACTCTGTGGGCAAATTACTCAAAGGTAGGAGACTAAGATAGCTGAAGTTGACATGTTGCCTTCACTTTGTTTTTATTTTGTACAGAAAAGGTAGAGTAGGGCTAACATTACATTGGTTTTGAATTGAACAGTAATGTATAACCATGAAGCTTACGGGATGTCTAGGGAAATGCTTATCTGAGCATTTGTATTTATTCTTAAAAGTGTAAGGTGGTAAAATACAGTTTCCTGTAGCTTCCTCCATTCTTGAAAGAGGAAGCTAATCATCTAACAGTTACTTTATTGTGCATTTTATTAAAAAGTCATTTTTAAAACATTGTTTTCTGTTTGGTCTTCCTTATAGCTTTTACAAGATTAGTTAGACAAAATAGAGACCAAAAATCGGTGACAGATCTTCATGGAAGAGCAGAGACAAAAGTAATTTTGGAATTTCAAAAAACTAGGTATCTAAAGGTAATATGCAAAGTTTTTACTAAAATAAAATGCCATTAAATATAAAAAGTGCAAATATGTCAAAAAGGAAATATAGTACTCGGATGCCTGTAGATCAGTAATTCTTAGATAAGGATTATATATGTTTTACACGTGAGGACAGATTCAGCAGTTCCCTCACCCTTTGGGCGAAATTTACTAAGGGCGGATTTTTTCCGCCCGATCGCAATTTTTACTGCACGTGCGAACAGAAATTAACTTCGGGCGATTGTTTCGCCCTTAGTAAATTTCGCCCTTCGACTTAAGTACTGCTGTTCCTTAATTTGGAAGGCCCTACTGGAAGCAACTCTTAGCCAGGGTTACTGGATGTACTTCATCTGCACAGTATTCAGTAGCAGTAGAGAAATTCTCAAAACCAATGATCACTATAAGGGATAATACTCACCCTCGTTCCTTTACAGTGGTTCGGCATCTGTCGCAGTCACCATCTTCCCTTAGATCGATTAGTTGCGGGCGGTGCGGTACTTTGGTGTCTAAATCCCCTCATACTGGCAATGTAAGCTGGCATGGTTGTGGCGTGGTGTACTTGTTCCCATTTAGGTGCCTATTTAAGACAACCCAATGCTAACACTGGCGCCTAAATTATAGGACTCTGCAGATGTACCTGGGTGCGCTTCTCTCTATTCCAGTTTCCTGTGTATCACCTTGTCCTGTTTCCCGTTAATGTCTGACTTCTGTTTCCCTCAACCTTTTGCTTCGTCCTCTGACTTTATTTTGCTTGCTGCCAGCCCCGACTGTAGCTTGTTCTTTGACTATTTTTCTCTTCTATTAAGTTACTCCTTACTATTCATGGCCAGTAATCCTAAGGGCCGCAATCTGGGCACAACACCGCAGCCAAACCCTAACCTGCTTGCGTGGGCTCTAAGAGAAGACTGGGTATGTCTTAGACCCCACACCTTGGGTTCTGTAAGCTATCATGCTACAGTGGTACTACACACAGGCTGCTACCTCTGACTCCTCCCTCCAGTTCTGATTACAGATCCTGACAATCACAAACCACACTAAGAGGCAATGCCCACACTTGTGTTGTAAAGATGCACCTACGTTAAGTTCAAGTGATAAATAATATACCCTGAAATCACTGCTAAACCAAAGCAGCCGCCATATTTTGAAGATTGCTGAAATGGGATATTGTTTCGTACTATACTGTACACTGTATGGCTACTTATTAGCAAGCGAACCAAATGGCATCATTTTTCCTTTCTTATAACAGTGATCATATATTAACCACTATGTTATGGTGTACATAAAAAAAGAAAAGGGGAATCAGTAAAAAAATAACAAAATTTGGATATCGTGTCAAGTCTTTCTATTGTTATTTCCAACTGTCACTCCATAAAGCTTCACAACTATTGTGGGTCTGCAGGTATTGGATGTGGTAGGTTTGTAAAGCAGATGTGCTAGTAATGGACCATTACATTGTGAGGCATTCTGGATCTCTTTTCACATGCATTGGACATGGAACTGTATTTAAATGTTTTCTTTACCCTTTGTTTTCTAATCTCTATCTCTAGCCATAGTGCCGTGTGCTCAAGATATACTTCCCTTCATTACAGCAAATCATAAATCACCTAAAGCATTGTCACACATTTTAGGTGTGTTTCTTATTTTGTCTTCAGAACTTGTGGAACAGCAGTACAGAAAATGAAAGATGTTACATTTGCTGCACTTGACATTTATTATGAACTGTGTTCCTATCTTAAAACCAGTGACAGCATCTCTTAATTTTAACATTTTATTGGCTTCTTACAATATTGTGCTGTTTTGTAGCTGAACACATATGGTAGAAATCATAACAACAAAATGGGTTGCTATTATGTATTTATGACATCATCCATTATATGTGATGTCATACAGGTGAATTAGCTTTGCTTTTAGATACTTCCATGAATAGCTTTGATGGGTTATGCTATTCTTTATGTATCAAATTAAGGGGGCTGCATCTAAAATAATTGTACTCCTCTCCAGTGCTAAAGAAAAAATGAAGCTGTAATTTACCATTGAAAGAATGATCATCCTTACCATCCTTAGTTGGCAAACTCTCAACTGAGTCATAACTAACTACCTCTTGTTGGGGTACTGGACTACCCACTCTACTCCCTACCTATAACTAGCTATATGCAACTAGGTACAAAAAATTCATCACACAAATGAAGCCTCCTCATACCCAGTCTGGTGTCTATCACCATTGTTAACCCTTGTTGAGGCAATATAAATCCTTAGCACAGAGGGAGGGCTCCTGTCAGTAAGAAACAGAGTAGAATGAAGGACACTCCAAGTATAGATTTCTGGAACCCCCTGGGTGTGTGTATTGGCCATTTATAGTCAATGGTTATCATTTTAATTGCACAATTGAGGATTTCATGTTACTATCTCAGCTATCCAGTTAGACACTTTGAGATATGCACCCTGTATTAACATACTGTATATACTGTATATGTTACCTAATTCTATAAAAACCTTAAATTGCTCTAAATTGGACTTATAATTTTATCTTTAATTATCAGTAGGTAAAAGGACATTAGCTTATTTGTCATGCCATACTATGTTATGAGTATTTATTTTTGTTTAATGCCACATAGTTATTTTCCCATGATGCACTGTTTTACACAGAATGCCATGTTACATCCCCATAATACAATGTGACAATATTTTGTGTATAGGGCATTATGTGTCCTGGCAATATATCTGCCCGGATCTGAACCCAGAAGCTGCTGATTGCTTACCTCTGTACTATGGTTGTCTTACTGCAGCAGGCTTCTGGGTTTGTTCATGTTATTTTATTTTATTAGTGGAGCTGTGCTGAGCTCTTTGGTGCACAACTGTAAATCATTCTTCCAGTACCATGCATTCTCTAATTACCAGCCTTATTTACACTCTGAGATTGCAGCTATGTATTGCCCTTGATTGGTCTTGCTTGGTTTGTCCAGAAAGAGCATTTGGCTGCATTTCTGTATTTCTTGTCCTGCTCTGCCATGACCATATAATCATGTGTTTCTGTGTCCAGCCCTTTTACTGTGCACCTTTGCCTCTATCCTTCCCTTGGCTCTGACATCCTGGTTCCTTACTTCTAAACTTTGCTCCTGCTTCATTATTCTGATTCCATCTGCTCTGATCTGACCTGGCACCACCCAAGTGACGGAGGGCTCCTCCCAAAGCCAAAGCTGCTTTTTTTGGGGCAGAAAAGCACCCAACGACCAGATTTCCAGTGGTTCCCCTGGGTTTTTGGTAGCTTTATGTGACAATCTACCACTGGATATTAATTCATATGGTTCCAAGCCATTGCTGAAGAAAAAAAGTATGTTAGGATATCCATGCTAGTGCCCATAGGCGGGTTTCATTTACCAAATAAGTAACTAAACTGCCACCATATTCCATCTTTTCAGCTAAAAGAATATTGCTACTAAAGTCTTCTACTTTCTGCGGACCCATGATAAACGAGGCACTAATCTTCTAATATACTATGTTAATATTTTATTTCTGTTTTGACAAACTTAAATTCCTCAAAACAAATGCTGCTTTCCATACTACTTCACACTGTTTCTGCTGCTTAATTAAAATATGAGTTTTCTCAGTAAATATTCAGAGCCTTTATCAGACCACTGAAAGGGAAAGTTGTACGGAAATTGCTTTTGGTCCCCCATGCCCGAAACAAGACAAAACACTTAGCTACTAAATCAGTTTGTTGGCAGCGTACCACGCACATAATTAAAACTAAGCAGGAGGTGGAACCCATAAATACGCAGCGTTGGCTTACTAATCAATAGGAAATTCATTCCCTACAGAAATCCTCCTTTAATCTGTATGCACTCTACCTACTCTCGCGCATAAGCAGGTCCGTGTGGCAGGAAGTGTCCCAGTGCATTTTGACGTCAAATTTTATTTCCCAGGAGAAATTTCTTTTTAACGTGTATAAACAAGATTTGCATTTATCTTGTGTCAGCATGCTTAAGTCTCCCGATGCTTGGCCAAATGTTAGGTAAATGTATGGCAGACTGTATGAACCAGCTTAATGTATAAATGGACTTATGTTATACTGAGCTCTGCTGCTGTACTCTAGGCCCATCGACTGTAATACAATGTTGGAACATCCACTCAACCAATGATGCTCTTAGGCCAGGTTCACACTGACGTTTATATACGCTGCGCATATACACTGCGCTTAAAAAAAAAAATGCACTCTGCGAATCCCTATGGCACTTACCTTTCCCCGGCCACACCAGCGCAGAACGTGAGCGCACGCATGCCGGAACACTTCGCGTCATGTATTTACTGAGCGTACAGATGCGACATGAAGAAAGAGTGCACATAGGAGGAGCCACAAATGTCAAGGAAGCGTTCACACTGCATCGGGTAAGTACAATTGAAAAGCTTGTCCCGAAGATATGCCGGCTTGAATTTACTGGAGTATTTTTGGGACGCACTTTTCTAAAGTTTTAACAGCATGCATAAACTCCACTGTGAACCTGGCTTTAGGCCCTAATTGTCAAAAGGATGAATTCACCTGTCAAATTCACTTACAATTTGAGTCACATCACAAAAATAGTCACGGATTCACTTCTCAGTATTGACCAAGAGGAGAATACACTTGCAGAACAAGCGGACAGCGGCGAACGCTGTCCCATGCATAGTGTGGCATAGTCAGGTGGATAGAAGTAGGATGAGAAAGTCATGCAAAGTGAGGTAAATTTGACAAGTGAAGGGCAGTGACGTCAGTCTCACACTGTCCCACTAATTATATTCTGTGAATATTCTATTTTTATGTCACCTTGTTCCTAGGTCAAATTGTCATTAGTTGTAGTTGGCATTGTCCTTTTTGAAATAATAGTCGCCTTCCACAACACTGGAGCCCTGCCATCAACCCCCTATTTTGCCAGTTTGAAATGGTGAAGTCTAACAGATGAATTCGGAGCAGTACACCTAGTCGCATTCGCACCTTCGACATACTCCACAGTTTAGTCAATAGTAGAAGTACCTGCGCATGTGCATGCAAAGTGATGCAAAGAGCTCCATAAGATCACAACTCTCGTAGTTGCCTGAATTGGTCATGTATTAGCCAATTCGCAGAGTTCAGTCAATAAGTGGACATGGGAAAGTGAATAGATTTGAATTCATATGTCTATGCACCTTTTCAGACTTTTGGCAATGAGGCCCTTACCTAATTTCACTGGCTCTACCCACCCTCATTCTTTTTGCTTTGACCTAAAATGATCATTTTAAAATGGTTAACCTTCCTAAAAACGACTTTTTATAGTTCAGATAAGTGACTTGGAGAAGATGAAGCATCGATATGTTTCATTGTTATGTTTTTGTAATGGAAAGTGGGGTGATGTTTGCTTTAAGTTATAAACGGATAGTTTTTGATACCAAACTTAAATGTTGGGGTATTGAAAGAGTGTCAGTTGGTAATCGCGGTGGCAAACTTGAGCAGCTCTTGCTAATAAGAAAAGAGAGCCATTAGATCTTTTTGTAAGCATCATTTGGCTTAAATGGGAATAATAACTTTTTGTTTTTTCTGACTTGATTTTGAACCCATAATAATTAACCCTTTTTTTTATTGGAGTCACATTTATATTAATTTAATATTAATTTATTCTTGTTCCTTTCCTTTAATTGGACATTAGGTTACACATTTAATTAATTGTGGACTTATTTATTTTCTCTTCCACGCAAGCTCATGTCAATTTCATTTCTGACTTCCAAGACATTGTTAAACTCTAACATTAGTATTAACCTCTTATCCCTATTGGAGTCCCTGAATAATTGTATTATCCTCAATCCTGTCTCCACTTTTCTCTACATCCATATATCACCACCAGGATAACATTGTGTTTCACTGATACCATATTGGTATCCCTCCGCCAGATACAGTTGCCAGAACTTGATACTGCTACTATAAAAGAGCAGTCAATTCAACGAGCAGCGCTTGTTGTATTCTAGTTGCAGTGCCTGTGTGAGTTTTGCCCCATATGCTGCAAGTTAATAGGCAGGAGTTTGAGACTGTGGTGCTTATAATTAGATCCCAGGATTTTGGAAGATTTTTGTCTGCGGTTTGTAGTAACAACTTGTTTTTCAATTCACAAATTTACTATTTTGTGATCCCGACTTTGTTTATTTTAATGCCACACTTGCACCCCTCCCCCTGTCATACTGATAAAGAGTAGATTGGGGATTTAGAGGAATGTATTGTTTGGGATCAAACAATTATTGGATTTAGAAGACACTCAAAGTATAGGAGATCTACCCTACCTATATGGTCTCTTATTGCGCATATTCTTTTCTTTTTAATCACTTTTTCATATGCATAGATTTTTTTTTCTTTTTTTGTATTTAGATTTTTTTTTTCCTTTTCCCCACAAGGGAGGTTTTAATCAATTCGTAATAAAGACATAAATTGAATATGATTTAGGGCAGAAGGAATAATGCTTCTTTTTGGTTATAAATAGATAGTTGTGATGTCAGAGCTAAGCCACTTACTGGTATCTGAACAAGATTATAAAAATGTTGGCTGCACTGATAATTTTGGGGTTACAGATCATTAGTGACATAGGGATGAACCATCTTAAATCTTGTGTAATAAGCTCTGTGCATAAGGTACATTATTACAAACCTAATAATTTTTCAGGGTTTAGTTTTCCTTTAAATAAAAGGCATAACGTGAGGCGCATGCGATATAAAAGTGCAGCAGATTACATTGCAGCAGAAATGTAACAAAGTGAATTCGACAGGTGAATTCACCATTTAGTCAATCAGGCCCTGAGTCCACGAGTGGAACCTTTATCAGACC
>WMED01005796.1:0-14428 GCA_019650415.1 Pipa parva
TGTAGGACAGCAGCATCAGGGAGACACTGCAAAGTACAGGAACCCGCCTTATCTGGGTTATCGACATCCATCTCCCAGTATGACTCTGAGGAAATTAATTCCTGCTGGAATTGCAGTCTCTTTTGCTGCTGTTGTCTCCAACTAGCTAGGAGGGCCTCATTTTGCACACGCCACTGTGTCATCATTTTCTGGTGAGCCCTCATGGCTTCCTGGTGGGCTTTTAGCTGCTGTGCCCTAGCTTGCTGTTGAGCCCTCATGGCTTCATGGTGCATTTCTTGCTGCTGTGCCATATCTATCTGCTGTTGTGCAGTCGCCCGGTTCATCTGTGCAGCTAATTCCTTCAACATTTCCTCCCAATCAGCCATTTCTTTTGAAAAAAATTTTGGAGGGAAAGATTCAAAAACAAATTCCAAACGTCCCTTTAAACACCTCGCCTTTAAGGTATCACTTTGCCTTTAAGAGATCACACTGCCCGCATCCTCCACCAATTGTAGGGATTTACTCACTTGCTGCGGTAGTTCCTCCCATAAAAAAATGAAATTCCAACGGGTTTCTCTTGCTTAAGAAGTGGTTTTTATTTACAGAAAAGTCCAAAAGTAAAACGAAACATAAATTCAGCCAGGCTTGGCAAGATAACAGCATCAAAACAAAATAGTAGAGATGTACAGTGTTTCCTTTCACAAAATGTAACTTTCTCTCATAACCATGAACATCTCAGTCCATAACTCCCACTCCAGGGAGTACCAGTGGTCTTCACACTAACCACACTTTAGCCCCACTAAAAACACACACAGAAAGACCTTCTCTGTCTCTCTCTCTCTCACACTGAGAGCGACTCCCGGGGCAGGGCTCCCCCTACCTAACCTGTGCTTTTCTTTTTCCTACTACCGCACAGGTGCACTTAATTACCAAAACCCAGAGATCGAGCATAGGAGTGGCCATCCCACCCAATCTCTGCAGCCACTCCCAAACCCTGGGCCCAAATTCAATCTAAGAAACACTGATAGTTTAACCCTATCAGTTTTTTTAGTATTCCCAGGGTTTCTATGCCAGAGTTTAACAGGAGTTTTACCCGGCACATACACTCCATCCCTCTCTCTCACACTGACCTGATTACAGTTACTAGACCTCTGTTGATGAATTTCTCTGATTATCTTTGAACAGCATTAGCAATACAGAACACTAGCTTGTCTAATAGATCTATTAACCATTTGTAATTGGTAAACAGATCATGAATTTGAACAGTAATGGAAGCTACTTGACAAAAATGGCATTTACATATGTTTTGTGAGTCTGTAAAATGCTAATAACTTCTATTATGAACACCACTAGGCAGAATGTTAGTCTGGTGTGTTAGTTTATAAAGGTAAAATCACCATCATTACGTATAGAGGTATAGATATATATATAGAGGGAATGTGGTGTTGAGCAATACATTATTCAGGGAAAGTGAAGCCTTTTGACTCCTATTCTCCATATAAAGCCTTCCGTTCCACAGACTACACAGAAATTGTTAACATATTTTCAGTTGCATGCTGGGTAATCTCTCATCTTGTCATTACCCTTCCTCTCCAACAGAGTGTTAGCTCTGCCAAACACCCATTGAATCTGCCGGCCTGCACAGCAAGTGTTTTTTCTTCATGAGTAGGATTTCCAGGAGCTGTCCCTCTGGCATCCACCCAGGAACATGAATTATTGAAGAGCTACAAAGATATTCAAAATCCCAAGGCATTTACTGCTGAGAGAAACAAGAGAGGTGCTTTACAGCAGCCACCGTGTCTCTCACTTTAATTCGGGAACTTGCCACTGTTATTAGGCCCTTTCCATCCTTTTAACCTCCTAAAAGGTCAGTATATCAACAAAGAGAAGAGCTTCTCTGGCAGTACATTTCTCCTGTGTGTTTACCTTGATGGCAGTGTCAGATGGTAGTGCGGTTTTCTCTGGATTTCTGAAACTGATATTACGCTTAATAAAAAATATATATATATGGTTCAATAGTTTGAGTATGTTAGGTTACCCTAAAAAAAAAACAAATGCCATGTTGCAACAACTAATATCGCCCTTGTCACAGCATCAAAAGCATTTATGTGCACTTTTAGTTCACTAAGACATAATATTATCATTATAGCCCTTTAAACTATTTCAACTAATGGGGCGAAATGTACTAAATTTGAAAAGGTCGTAAAGGTCATTTCATGAAAACATTTCTATCACTTTTTTTTCCAATCGAATTGTTTCGATCATTTTTTACCAACAGAAAAGCAACCAAAGTACTTAATGTAAAGTATGGCTAGTTTTCCATCGAAAAAAATAACGATCAAAAGAATTCAATCGAAACGTTTCCCTCGAACGGTCGTTTTTACATTGAATATACTCTAGAAGGTTGGATCCAGGTAAGCCTCAGTATTTTGGTCCAGGAGCACAGAAGGGGGCAGCACTGCAATGGGGTATTAGGGACCCCGGTGCCAATACTGCATGGGGGCAAGGAGATGTATGAATATGCCACTGATAAGTATGACATATAAGTTGTTTAACTATGACAATCTGGCCTTTGTCAGATTCACTCAGATCCTTACATTTCAACAGGTTAAATTCAAGCACATATTGATAGCTTGCTGCCTAATATCTCCCATCCCTTGTAAAGTGACATTGTTATGAGATAATCAGTGTTATTAACTTTACACATCAGTGAGTATAGCTCATCAGCATATGTCATGTTTGGAAAATTACACAAATTTTACCTAATATTTGATTATTTAAATTTCCTTAAAGGACAAGTGACACTAGTAAATTGTTATTAGGAATGGCATTAAATTATTCCTATGCAGGTAAATTTCTGATTTTTACTAAGATGCGTTATGTCTCTGCTGGTTGCAGACAAATTGGGCTTTCTGGGGCACTTCATGAATATGTGTATCTAAAGCTCCACAGGAAACAGTAGGTTAAACCGGTAAAAATACTTAAAAGATGGCTACTGCAATGCGTACCTGAAGGGGTTCATCCAGGAAACATAACTCACTCAATGACACACATCATTTTGACTCTCCTGAGGAAGCAGACCTTGCGAAACGCGTTGAGAGGACTTTGTTAACCTATTGGGCATTTATTTCTATCGTCCTTGCTGTGTTTCAAATTGCTGAACTGCAGTTTACTGGACCTGCACAGATTTTTCATATAAACGGATTTTATCAAGCTACCACAGACATACTCTTATATGCTGATTTCAGAGAACTGTTTGTGAGTATGCATTCTCTTTTATTTTTGGCTATTTAATAAATGGATTAACACTATGGGAATATCTCTCGTTTATTCCATGACGTGATGTTTGAGAAGTTTTTCCACTGTCAAGTTATGGTTGATACCCCTAAAAAGCGAGACATCAGATCCACATTGAACATTGCTGATCTATTGATATCTCTGGGAAGATTGTCTGGTTTATTCAAAGCGCTAAAGATAGTGCTTTCTGGTGAGCACATTAGAATACCGCACGTCCGGTGATGTATATCATTAAACCAAAATCTCACTCCTTACCCATCACTCTAGTTGGTTTATTTGGGAGTTTTTGTACACTCTGATTATCTTATATTTTTGATAAGGCACTTAGTGCCATTTGTTTTTTGCGCCTCTTTTTCAGCATTATATTTGTCACTCCAGCCCTGCCACTAACCTACTAGATTACCTTGGCTGGGTTGCTGATTTATCTGCAGGCTTTTCCTTGGACTGGTGATGAACCTGTGATTGCACACTTGCATTTTGTTTGCACAGTATCTTCCAGTTCACACCTAATCAGGTCTATAAATATGAGGAGGACACTTCAAGCTGGTTTCTGTTACTACAGTTAATGCCAAGCCTCCTTGTCTGTCCTGCCGTGTTTTTACCTCTGTTTCATCCTTGACTCTAATTCTTGCTGCCCAGAATGGTGTTACTGGTCCTTTAATATTAAATCTTTCCACTCTAGCATCCTGTATTCACCCCTTCTGGCCCATACTGCTGTACGGACTTGACTACTCTCCTGTGCAATGGACTTTAGTAGAAAAAAAAATCAAAGCTAGGCTGATGCAGCACAAAAATCTAATCAGATTCTTCAGAAGACTGGACGAGCTTATACTGAATTAATGCTCCACTGGCTTTGTACAGATACATGGGACTTTGATACATTGCCCCACAGCAGCCAAACAGTGTATAACCCTTACTGATCTACTGCTGACAGAACATAACCTTCTTCTCCTAGTACTGTGAAATACTATTTGTTTTGTTAAAAGTTATTGATTCTGAAGATACTTTAGTTCAGTGCTCAGACTCCACCAGGTGTAACAACCACGATTCTAGTTAGCCAAATAATAGTTATCACCTAGTTATCACCTATACTCAACCAGGATTCTAGTTAGCCAATAATAGGTATCATTTATACTCAACAAGGATTCTAGTTAGCCAATAATAGGTATCACCTATATTAAACCAGGATTCTAGCTAGCCAAATAATAGTTATCACCTAGTTATCACCTATACTCAACCAGGATTCTAGTTAGCCAATAATAGGTATTACCTATAATCAACCACGATTCTAGTTATCTAATAATCGGTATCACTTATACTCTACCAGGATTCTAGTTAGCCAATAATAGGTATCACCTATACTCAACAAGGATTCTAGTTAGCCAATAATAGGTATCACTTATACTCAACAAGGATTCTAGTTAGCCAATAATAGGTATCACCTATATTCAACCAGGATTCTAGCTAGCGTATAATAGGTATCATCTATACTCAACCAGGATTCTAGTTATCCAATAATAGGTATCACCTTTATTCTACCAGGATTCTAGCTAGCATATAATAGGTATCACCTATACTCAACCAGGATTCTAGTTAGCCAATAATAAGTATCAACTATACTCAACAAGGATTCTAGTTAGCCAATAATAAGTATCAACTATACTCAACTAGGATTCTAGTTAGTCTATAATAGGCATCACCTATATTCTACCAGGATTCTAGAAGCTGTAACTCTCCCTTGGGGACAGTTACCTATTTTAATTTTTTCTAAATGATATTGTTAAATCTACTGAATCTGTATATAGAGTGGAGTGTGGATCTTAAAAAAATTGCTTATGTGTTTTTGAAACATATATGGTAATCTCTGGCAATATGTAAATTGAGAAAGTGGCAACTATATTGTCATAATCTATTGAAACTATAATGAGTATATTGTTATAATGTTACATTTGTGATGTCATTAAAGGGTATATAAATATTAGGATTTGCTTTACTATGTGACCCTTTCCTCCTAACCTGAATTTTGAGAAATATGCAAAAAGGAAAAATTCTAATTTAAAAAAAACCTTCATAATAAGCCTTAAAAGTCATTACAAACAACAAATAACTGAAATGGCATAAATGCTTTGATCTTATATTCACAAAAAATCAGAATGGCATCTAGAATGAATGATAATTAACTTTAAAATGTGGCTTCAGGAATATGGATTTGTTTAACCAATACATAAAATACAGTTGCTATCAGTAAAGGTAAAAACATCTGCATGGAGTTTGTTCTCTCCTTACTTGAGTTAATTAAAACCTGACTTAAATTGCCCCTAAGTCCGTGTTCCTTTGATTGCATATGTAAAGTAGAAGGTAAGCTCTACAGGGCAGGGGCTGAAGTAAATGATTCATCTTCGTAAAGCTCTGCGGAAAATGTCTGCACTATATAAATGCTCACAATAAATTAATAATCAAAAATAAACATAAAACCTTCATATAATAACTTTTACGATTCCCAGAATGCTTTCGTGTGGGCAACTTAAAAAAAAATCATAGCCCCACCCCCCCTCAACCTGGAATATGGGGATCTTTTAAATTAAACTTTTACACCATAAATCTTCAGGTTAAACTGCAAATCTCCCATTAACAAATTATTTTTATTAATCATAACCTAGAAGCCAGTTTCTTTGCACAGAGACCATTATATTCTCAAAGCATTCAGCATTGGTGAGGTCACTGGCAGGACCCCCTTGGGTTCTGACTTATCTGGCCCCCTACAATGCTATTCTTGCCCTGCTAAGGTTAATAAACCTGTACAAGAATACCAAAGCTTAAGAAGAATTTTGAAAAAAAAGATTGGCTCTATTCATTTGTGAGTCAAGGAGAAGTCACATTCCCCAAGTAGAGATCTCTCAAATAATTAATGTCAAGCATTTGTCTTGCCTATAGAGGAGATAAAGAGGTATGATTTTTATTTCCAGTTATGGGTAAATGCACATAAATGCACATAAACCTCAACTCATAGATAATAGCGAAATGATAGACCAGGTTGACTTTAAAAACCGCTAGAAAACACATTAATGCACAATCTATTTGTATTGCAGTTAAACACATAACAGGGACTTATAATGAATCAATTTCCTCTTGATTTTTTATTTTTTTATTTCTCAACAAAGCCGGAAAGTTTAACAAACTTTATTTCCTTGATGTCTCCAAATAAAATCTAAAAAAGAAATTGCTAACATTTTATATCTGTACAGTGCTGTAAACCAAAAAATGGTTTCTTTCTGGATGAACTGTAATCGTAAAGATGCTCTTATCTAAATCTATATATATCTCTTAAATGCAGTGGTTTTTTTTTTAGTATTTGCATTTTATTTCTCATAAACATTAAATTTCTATCTTAGTATCTCGCCGCAGAAATGACTAGTATTTAAATGAGTACCATAGGGAAAAGCATGACCATTTCTATAAAAAAAAAAGCCTTTTGTATAAATATATTTTGGCCCATAATATCTTACTGTTATATTACACTGCAGATTTCAGAGTCAGTAAAAATATTCAGAAGAAAAAAAAAAAGGTTGAAGCCTTGAAATTTCAACATTAAACTCCTCTTAAAAAGATGGTAATTGTACAGCCGGTATTGTAATGCTAGAAGGTCTGGGTAATCTGCGTTCGTTGTGGTCTATTCACTCTAATGGTTTTTTTTCTTGCATTTAAGTCATTTACATGGAGTATATTACATTCCCTTTGGGTTTTGGAGAATCAGTGGTATATCAAAAGGCCTTCAACACACTTCCCAATTATATGTTTGGGGATGAAGTCCTACAGTATAATGATCCTTGAAGTAAAACATGATAAGAAATAAAAATGTCCCAGATTAATGGCACCAAACTGTAGTTACCAGAAATATACTGTATTTACTTAACCCATTTAGGAGCAGATTTATCAAACAGCAGTCATGACAATGTATCGATATCGCTGCGGTGGATGAACATTTCCTTGTTTGGTTAATCTGCAATCATTACTGTTTTAGTTACCATTAGTACCGGCCACCAGAGATCTCCAGTGAAAACTGTAACAGTAATGAAAATGATATTGTAGAAATTAGAAAGCAGCACATTATATGGTGAAATCCGCAGTAAAGAATTATGTACCATAAAGGAAAATGCTTATCATTGTAGTTTACCCTTATTGCCATGTGATAAATAGGCACAGGTTTATAAATCCCATGGAGAAAATGACTAACCCTCAGTGACAATATGTCTATCCCTATTGAAACTGTCCAATCACCTTACTTGAAATAAACGATGAAAGCCATTCATGGTGTAAAGATATGGGACCAAAAAAAGTGTTGTTTTCAATTACAATGTTGTAATCATTGTTGGAGATTTGGGATTATTGAAAAAGGAATCTAGAACATAAAGAGGATAGGTTTTTTTATCAGACAATCATGGTTTTCCCCATCGATCATTTCTTTTTAATGGTGCAATGTCTAGCACACTCTTAGGGAAAAATTTACTAAGGTGTTTTCATCTGATTTTTCCATTTTTCTACTAATACTCACCTGGTTGGGGCAGAAAAAAAAATTGGTGAAATCTGTCTGGTTTCAGGCAAAAAACACCGTACTGACTCTGATAAAACAATTACCAGTTACCCAAACATATCCCCTAATGCACTTTTAAGTGATGTGAGATGGGTTTGAAGACTACCCTAATAATACTACTCTTTGGGATATTAGGCTGCAGGTCTAGTCACTTAATCATAGGTTCTACAAATAAAAGCTTCCATTTGATTTACTGACTGTGTGCATTTACAACATGTCAACATTTTCCAAAGCAGTTTACAGATGGACAAACAGGCTGGGGAGGGCTAATAGTGGTTACCTTTCTTAAAGGTAACACTCACTTAGAACCTCATATGATATGTTGATATTTTATTTATTTATTTTTTTACTATGACTGAAATTACACATTCTTTCTAAGAATTATTTTTTAACTCACTGCAGCGCTGCTTTTGTATTAATAAAGTTTACATGACCATATAAGAACCCATGGCTTCCTTACTATTTTAAGTGGTTATTGTCACTCCCTCACCCAAGGTTGCTGGCATACATTGCTAATGATTGAAGCGACTGCAATATACTGCACATGAACACAAATACCAACAAGTGAATATCATATAAATTGTGTATTGTAATGATATTCATAAACTCACAAGGGTTAAAAACATAAGCAATCAAAACATCAACTTTAATTCTGATTCCATTTGAGTCTATTCTTCACCAGAACAATGTGACCTCAATCCCTTTAACTTGCACACCATTAGGATGTCAATTATGATTGTCTTCTAAACGATTTGACACTTCTTGTGTTAAAAACACCTTCTTCAACACAGCCCAGACTCCGTTCTATAAATTTCTAGTTTATCGTCTTTTCATTTTCAATCACATGCTATTGGCGGCAAAAACAAAACAAAAACAAATCAGGTGCATTATTTGTAAATCTGCAATAAATGACACAATTTTTATTCCAATTTAAAAACCATGCGCTTTAGAGCTGATTGTATCTTATATAAATAAATAAAAACGTCAGCCAATAGTTTTTAATCAAGTCAATGGTTTTATTTTGTCGGGAACAATTTTCTCCATATCACAGGGGATTACTACATTTTTATAGCTAGTGCTATTATTTTTTTCCTTAAAAGTAATCTGTGGCTTGTCTGTTACAGACTTTCAGCACACCCCTATGCTAGTTATGCAGAAAGTAGCATTTTTCAGTAGTTATTATAGTTCTATTTTTAAAGCAGAAACAGCAGCTCTTTAGGGTAATAGATATTGCTTCTAGCTGTTAGGAGTTGTTGATTTGCAGCTGTGCAGTAATATCCAATTGATTCACTGGCTGCTCATCATGGTTGGTTGTCAGCCTTGGTTGTCCACTGTAGCATTCCTTATTGTCAATATCCTGGCCAATTGACCTTGATGGTTGACCTTGATTTTTGTCTCATCATCTGATTTTGTTCTCTTTTATTTCCTGGCAATGTGATGTTGGCTCTGTTTGATCCTGCACTTGTCTACTGATTTGGTACTTGCCTTGATTATATCTTCCTCTTGCTTTGTTACGATTCTCCTGTTTGTAGAGCTCCAGTGTGTTACGGTTCCTCTGTTCCTGACTTCTATCTAGCTACCAGTGGGGAATAAAACTGAGTGAGTCATGATCTGAGGATTCCCTCATAGCAGAGTTCATATTCCATTGTGGGGTTTAGGTGTAAAGACTGGATTTCCCACTAGAATTCCAGCCTTGGGATTGACCACTGCAAACCAATGAGTCATAAAATAGCCCTAGCTTGGCATTACAGTTTCTAATTGATCCAGACTGGACCTTAATAATAGCTTCCACTTATTGTAAGAGCTTGAGCTACCGTACTCTCTACCTCACATTAGTTAACTCCTTTCCTATAAGGAGGATTGCACCAAGAGAAAGAGCATACTTGACTACTGCATTTTGCACTCTCTCTCTCTCTCTGCCCCCCACATCGCTCGCGAGCCACATTTGACTCTTTGGCCTCATTGTGCGGCTCTGAGCAAGTCCTTGTGATATTTTACTTGTATTGTTTAATGCACTTTTCCCTTGTCTGTATTATATTTATATTGCTGAATTGTACAGCGCTGTGTGAATTTGTGGAGCTTTACAAATAAAAATTATACATACATACATACACTGGTAGCCACACTTGATTTTTCATTAAAATAAATGGTGATCCATGTTCAATATAGCAGAAACCGTTAATTAGGTGTTCCTAGAGATGCTCCCTACAGGGCACGTTGAAATGAAAATGGAACCATCTACATATAAAGCAGGAAGTACTCTTCAACTTATATAATCCAAAAAGTGGAATTCTAAGTTAATTGAAAGCTAGCTGGAGCCAAAGTGATATAAAGAGTAGACTACTGTTGCTCTAGTTTGACTACCAGTGTCATTTTCTCTCAGGGTGTGATCTCCTGCTAATATATGGGGATAGCAATTAGCAAATAATAGCCAGGAATTTTTGTGAACATGAAAATCAGTTTATTGTAACAGATTGATATTTATAGAATAACAGTGAAACTGGATTAACTTTATACAGGTACTTAATAACTTCACACAGTTCTGATAGAGTAGCTTTCACAGCAGAGCTCTAGTTATTTCAGTCACTAGTCAGTTATTCTTTGGAAGGAATAGTTTGCAGTGATTTAAAAAGAGGCCTAGCCCTAGGGCTGTCACTTATATCCTAATTGAGATGTCTTGTAAAAGAACACCCCTGGGAGTAATAAACCCCCTCTCTCCTGGATGGAGCTCAAGACTGCTCAGATAGGTATCTTAGCTTTACTCTCACTAACCTAGAGTGACCTATGAAAGAGCTTATGTCTCTAACTAGGCTAATCAGGTCTCTTCCTCCCTGGAAGAGGAACTGACTTAATCCTGCATTGTATTCTGGGAGCAATCTCTCTTCCTTAAGATACTACACATATTATTGATATACTAGATTACTAGTGACTTCTACTGGCTGGAGTAAGAAGCTGCAAGCTTTGCTAAAAAAAAAAACTGCAGACATTCCAATATGACATTTAGAATTCCCTACACTACCGTAGAACAGAAATAAAGGAAGTGCAACAGGAGAAACTAGATCAGTCTATTTGTTATGGGATGGGAATGTGCATTCCTTATATTTAGAACTGATCTGTGCTTATCCCCAGTGTGAGTAAATTAATTTACTATGTACTTTCATACTGCAACAGCTAGGAATTTATGGGAGTATATTACCCAGTACAGTTATACTTTACATTACTTCAGATTTCCCCTACCAGTTTTAGACACAACCCAAGTAACCAAACACTACTTTGCACAATCCTTTAAGTACAAATCAGTAACCTTTTATTGCATTCCTGCCACAAAATACACCAGTGTTTGGATTAGGGAGCCTCTTTCTCAAGAGGGATGGATTATGGGAGTGAATTGATGAATGTGTATACCTTTGTAAGGGTATTGTGTATATAATATGAAACAACATTCATTGTGGTTTTTATGTTCTAGTAACATATTAACTGGGCAAACTGAAAGGATACTCCTATGGAACATTCGGTGGAGCTGTTCATGACTGGGGAAGGTTTTATAGACAGGTGTATTCTTTTACTCCTTAGACCTTATTACCCCCCCTTTACAAATGACACACCACTCTCTTCTTGCGGTTGAAAGGCCACAGCTTTGTTAACAGTTTTTGACATAACATATTTTAACATAATTTAACATGCCTTGGCAGATGGTCCCATGAGTTCTTAAGCCGAAGTCGCACAATCACATCCCCCCCCCATCACCCACATACCACTGACTCGATGGTAAACTGGACACTAACTAGGGACCCCATGCCCTACGTTAGCACATCCATTAGATTAACTTCTGACCTATTGCCTTAAACTCTTAATCCTGACCCCATTTTCATGACCACCTCCCTAAATGCTGTGACATAAATTCTGCCCAGTGCCCTAATAAATGGGGAGGGAGGGTGGGAGACCACTTTCTGTCCTCTCTCACTCCTTCTGCACTCGCCCCCTTGTTACCCTCTTCCTGTCCCCGTCCCTCCCAGTCATATCTGCCCTCCCCCAATTGGCCAGATTCCCTATAGCAGGCAATAGAAAAAAAATGGATCAGATAACAGGGGTAAAAAGTGTTAATGACAGCTCTGGAAGAAATATTTCAGCTATAAAACAAAAGCTTTTGAAGGTAAAAATGGCTATATTAATTTATTGAAAGAAAACTTTCATTTATTCCGCTGTAATGAAAAAAATTAATATATAATTCAGTTTCTGACTTCGTAAGATAAATAACCATGATTTGGTGTAGGGGGTAACTCCCTTTAGTATAATGACTACATATTAACTCCCAGCGTAAAAATATCTTTCTTTTTTTGGCTTTTTGTGCGTGTGTATGTGTGTGTGTGTGCGAATGCACTAATTATGCGTCTTCACAACTGTCAAGTCGTGAGTACAGCATGCTCTATGATAGGTTTTATTCAGTACATCTTTCAGGAGATGTTTCTTATAATATATTCCCTAAGGGTAGACATTTTTTTTTATTTCAGATACAACGGCATATATATTTACTTGCCTAATGCATTTGCATTTTTTAACATCTTTTCCAACAGATTCATAATAGCTATTTCATTGCCTTTTTTTTTTTTTTTTTATTGTTTCGCAGTTGTTAAACGCAATAACTAGATTTATCCCACATTGATACAAAAACCTTAAAGGGAAACCGAATGCCGAAAAAAAAAAGAGAAAATGTCATAATATAAAGGTGTGTTGTTACAAGTCAAGTCATTTAATAGAAAATGTTTCCATAGATAGAATTTAGAATGTATTATATTGCTTGTCATATATTTTTTTCAACAGCCTTGGGGAAGCTTTTCCCTAGGGAACTAAACTTCTTAGTGAATAAGCTATACTTTACTGTAAGAAACTCAGCAGGAAGAGATTAGTAAAGCTAGTAAATAACTTCTCCCGGGTTCTAGAACCTTAGCAAAATGCCCATAAAAAAAAAAAAATATATATAAATTGTAAGGTTGGTTCTAAATTTGGAAAATATGTTGGGATGTATTTGAGCATGTGAGAGGAACCTTTTTTTTTTAATCTCCTTAATCTTAATATTATTCCTAGAGGAAGAAGAGGCAGTCTGCTCTGTTCCCAATACAAAATCAGCTAAGTTTTATTGAGACAGGGCAGCCAATCAGCAATCAACGTTTAGGGGCTTCTTCATCAAAGTGAGAAGTCGATTATCTACTCCTTATTCACTAAAATTCAATCCAGCAAAGTAAAATGGGTGAATGTGAAACAACATGCCTTGTCAAATTCGCTATTGTGACAGACTCATGATGAATAGTCCAATTACATGTGCACGCACACGTATAGTGGTGAAAGTTCCCCATATGTCCATGACTATCATAAGCTGTCAAACTGGTCTAGAGAACCCGGATAATAAGGGAAGGGAAGATTTGACTAAGAGGGATGGGAACAGGAAAGAGGATGGGGTATGATGGGAAAAGGTTAGGGGTTAGACTATAGGGGGTCAGAAATGGGTGGGAAGGTGAAGAACGAAGATCCCCACCCCCCTCCCTTTTATGATGTTTACGAAATATGTAAGTCACAGTATATAGTGTGTTAGTCCTGAGAAAGGGAGTTAAGATTAAGTGTGAAAAGGATATGCCATAAGGAAATAGGGTATCAATATGGAGTTAGGCATGTGCCAATGAAGGGAATGGGGTCCCTGTTTGGCAGTTAGTTGGGCTATCGAGCCGGTGGCAGGCGACTGATGGGAAGTGCGGTTCTTAAAACTTAAAAGGAGCTTCTGGGACCATCTGCCAAAAAATTGTGTAAAAGTTATAAATGCCAATGTTAAGTAATTGTTAAATAAATGCTGTGGCCTTTTCAACCCAAAAGAATGGTGAGAGTGTCGTTTCTTTATGCTATGAGGTTAATAGTTTTATAAAGGTTGAGTAATATTAGACCAGAGGTCCCCAAACTTTTTACAAAGGGGTCCAGTTCATGTTCCCTCAGACCAATGGAGACTAAAAAAAAAAAATCTATGAAAATCCCTATGTACACTGCACATATCTTATTTTAAAGGAGACCTAAAGTCAAAAAATAAAAAAACAAGTGTTAAAATACTTACTTTATACAGAGCCGATTGATTACAGTCACAGCATGAGCTGCTCTATAATTAGCCGGCTCCCGATGCTTCCCCCAACACGTCCTGCACAGCGAACTGGCTGATATAGAAGCCAGCGTGCAGCTCCTTCTTCTCCTTCCAGGGCCTCATCCATCATCACGCTCATTGCAGGGAGCGTTCTCATTGGCCCCTGCATTGAACGTGATGATGTTTAAGCTCTGAAATACCCAAGGTATACAGGGTGGGAGGAGCTGTGACGCTGGCTGTCAGTCAGTCAGCACTGTGAAGAAGTGTCGGGGGATGCATCAGGTACCGGCTAATTACAGCACAGCTCATGCTAAGACTGTAATCAATCGGCTCAGTATAAGGTAAGTATTTTAACACTTTATTTTTTGACGTTAGTTCTCATTTAAAGTAAAAAAAAAGGAAACAAATACAATATTTAAAATACACTTTGCTGCCTGTTC
>WMED01005797.1:0-19126 GCA_019650415.1 Pipa parva
GCACCCCACCCATCAACAGTTCCTTTATAATATACCATACAGTGCAGCTGTCTACCCCATAGTGCTCCATACAGTGCAAAATTTCCCCTACTCCCAATAAAATGTACCAGTCGCAGCAGCAGATCCCCTCAATGTACTGGAGAAGTGCTTAGTCCCCATAAGAGCACTGCTGCAGACTGACTAGTATCTACTTCCTTATTTGGGAACCACATAGTGACTCTATAAGGGAGCTATATAGTGAAATCTGACTTAAGGGAGCCCAGGAAGGCAAATGAATGACTGCAGCAGCGTTCTTAATACTGGCATTGAGCGCTGCTGCAGTTGAAGTGGGCTGGGTGGAATAGTGCCTTTTTTTCTGGCAGCACTCCGTCTCCTTTCCACCACTGGAGAGACTGTGTTTTTAATTATGCTGGTATCGCCTTATTTATAAAGCTTGTTTTTACGTATCAGTTGTTTTTGATCTTATATAAATTGGCGGAAACTTTTATGAATATCCTCTGTTTGTAAAGACAGGGTTAAATAAAGACACCCCATTATAAATCTATTCTACTAATAAGCGAAGAGAAGAGGAATGAAGTGGCCATTAAGAGAACAGAGATCAGGGGCAGCGCTGGACCTTAAATCACTGATCAGTGAGTTTGTCCCCCCTTTCCACTTGCAAATCACCCCTTGATGAAATGAAACAAGCCTCTAGTTAGAGATTTTCTTTCTACAAGAAATGTCATTAGAAATGCAGCCAGAGAAATATCGTTTTATTAATGCATAGCCTTTATAACTGTCTGCTGGGTGTACATAACCTTTTAGTACTCCCAACTCATGTAGAATAAACAGTCATGAAAATGGATAAAGGACACATACAAAATATTTATTGTATTGCTTTATTTTGTAGAAATATAGACAGAGATCAGAAACATGCATTGAACAATTTCATTTCTGCTTTTCACATTTTAGCATCTAAATCTATGAAGGCCATGGGTATTAATACCTGCTATCATAATGCTAGCATCTAAATCTACTGAGGCCATGGGCATTAATACCTGCTATCATAATGCTAGCATCTAAATCTATGAAGGCCATGGGCATTAATACCTGCTATCATAATGCTAGCATCTAAATCTACTGAGGCCATGGGCATTAATACCCGCTATCATAATGCTAGCATCTAAATCTACTGAGGCCATGGGTACTAGTACCCGCTATCATAATGCTAGATTATACATAGAATTCCTGTAGACACACATTTGGGGGTTATTCATCAAAGTCCAAACTTGCCTAGCATAGTGTCTCCACGTCTGTTTGTGTCAATTGTGTCAATACAATTAGGAAGTCGCAAATTCACTTCCTCTTACTCATGAAGCAGCGGACAGCTGTCGCATGCGTAGTGCAGCGTAGTTAGTCGCACTATAGTAGGATGAGAAGTCATGTGAAGTGAGGAGAACTCCTCCAGTGAAAGGCAGTGACGTCAGTCTCATCATATCCCACTAACTATACATACAGTATAAGTGAAAAATACTTATTTTTATATGTCATCTTGTGCCTAGTTCATGTTTAATAGTAGACTCATTTAGTCACAGTCGCCATTTTTAATTTTGAATGAATAATCACCTTACATAACACTGGAGCCCTGCCATCAAACCCCTCAATTCGCCACTCTGATCTGGCGAAGGCAAACAGGTGAATTTGGAGCAGTACGCACTGCAGACTCCGCCCATTCAACAGACTCCGTCCGTGTTGCTGAATAACGGAATTACCTGTGCACGCGCATGCAAATTGATGCAAAGGGATCCGTAAGTCCACAACTGGAGTAAGCGGCAGAACTGGTCACGAATACATCACATCGCAGAGATTGTTGAATAAGCGGAGTTGGAGAAGTCACGAATAAACGTGAATACGGTCATATACGCGACTGTTCGGACTGATGAATAACCCCCACAATGTTTTTTACAAAGTGTTATAAGCCTAGACATGCTACTCATAATGCACAGTGCCCATATGGGTAAGGCACCACCTGATGTATTGCAGCACTTCTACCACATGCAGTTAAAATACAGAAGTAAACATCTTTATAATGTGAGAAAATGTACATCCATTAAAGTCAAACTGTGTAACTGTGGTGCCTTCTGTTGTATAGTTTACACACCAAAAAATCCACAGCTGGTTTATAGTTTGTTAAACTGTACCACAATAGCACACAATGCAATGGTGCATATTGTGTTGAGTTTTAATGGTGTTTTGTAACAGCATGCAGTAAAACAAAACTCCAGATGTAGCCCTAAAGTATAACTACTAATGCTGTCAGTTAGGTTAAAGCTAAATTCACCCAGCCAGAAACTTGCCAGTGTATACAGTGCATCAGGACAGGGTAATCTGGGACTTTGGTACCATATGACACCTATGGGTCAAAATCTGGGCCTGCACCCACTATAAGCTACCCTATTATCAATGCACCAAACTCCACCAGGCCCCCTTATCTTACCCAAGCACCTCTGCCACTGCATGTAAGATTACATGACATTTTCTTCAGTGGAAATACCCACGTTTGTTACTACAAGAAACAGAAGCAATTTGTGTTGTACAATGTAGAGGGTGGGTCCCTTTCTCACTTTGAGTGATGTAACTATGATACCTTTCGATAACTAACTATACTGGAAAAGGTATCATAATGACATCACTTTTCTTGTTTACTGATTACAAAAGTACATGATACAGCTCACATGGTTCCAACCTCTAATCAAACTTCTCACTTTAAGTCAAGGTGTCCACACTTTTGCCTAGATTGACTACAACAGTCCATGAATCCAAGTTTACCTTGTATTGTTTTCTTATACAAAAAAAGCCTGGATTGTGCATCTGTAAACCTAAAATACAAATTGATACATTGCTACTGTACGGTATCACTGCTGCTCACTATGAGACAGTACACAATATTAACATCAAATTACAAGTCATATCATTCTAGAGGATTAGGTCTGAAAGGCTCCACGTCAAAAGAAAGATGTTCAACTATGTTTTAAATTTTTTTACTTTGATGGTGCCTTAAAGTACAGCAACAAGATGTGACTATTTACATAAACTAGAGATGTGCCATTAACAACAGTATTTGTTCCTTGTTAATCATGGTCTTTATTCATATTTCAGAACATTTGCGTTTGATCTGAATTTCCAAATCAAGATATGAAAATAAATGGCCATTGACAAATTTCCCTTATTATTTGATAAAACAACCCGCAGAGAAGTTTCCTGCACCTCTCTGCTAGTGGTTTGTCATCATTTACTAGTAAAAACTGCTCTAATGGGGTTATTCACTAAGGTGCGAATTCGACTGTCGAATTCGCAAACAGCGGACTCCCATAGTAAATCCGCTACAGTTTCCCCATTGTAAAGTCGTGACAATTTTTTAAGGTTAAAATTGCGACAATTTTCCCATAATAAAGTTGCGACTGCGACAATATTTTCATTATAAAGACGCGACTGCGACAGTAGCAGCCTATTGCGACTGTCTTTATCTGGTGAATTCGCACCTATACGCAACAATTTGGACATTAATAAATAACCCCCACATTTCTCTCTTGTTGACAGGTGTGTTCTCTTATCTGTAGGTTTATTAGTCTGTTTATTTATTTATATAGTGCCAACAACTTCCACGGGTCTTTACCGAGATTAACCATTCCCTTCAGTCCCAGTTTACAATCTAGTTTACATACACAAGCACAATGCAGAGAGAGAGAGACTACAGACAATTTAGTCAGGTTTCAATTAACCTAGTAGGTTTCCAGTAGGAAACCTACACAAATTAGGGGAGAACATTTAAAATCCAAACAGATGTCATCCAGGTTAGAATTAACCCCAATGTCTGGTCTAAAGCCATTCCTAGGTAGTTTGGAAATTTTATTTGTATTCATGCTGCAGAAAACTCATGCAGTGCAGACTCATCTTGCGTTGGGTTCAGCATTACATTTCAAAATGACTGTTCAAGGTTCGTGGTACCCAATGCCAAAGAGGGCAAAAATAACTAATCCTCCTTTATTTTTCACTGTAAGTTATAGTCTAGTCTACAATTGTTATATGGCCATTTAATTAACATGGTAGTCAATTATTTTTATAGTTTTTTAAATTCCAGAACCACTTTCTTATAGAAGTTCCTCCTCTCACTCCTACTTCCTGTTCAGCTGATCTATTAGTAATATCACGCCACTGACTTGATTCCCAGGCTTGAAAATTGTCAAGAACAACAACAACAACAATAAAAAAAGAGGAAGAAGAAAGAATTTAGGTGACTTTATGTGAGGTTATTCAAATTCTCAAGTTGGAATTTATCAACAGGGGCAATCTTTACAGAAGTCTAGTAACACATAGCAACCAATCATATGTTAGGGTTCACTGGTATTGGGGAAACTATAATTCTGAAAGACAAATTCTGATTGGTTGCTATGGGTTACTGAACAAAGCCCATTAATTCTATACCCCTCTACCTCAATTCCATACCCCTCTACCTCAGCCAAGAGAAAATCATTAATTTATTCAAAAATAAATTGAAATCTTACCTCTTGGAGCACTAGCCCTGGTTTTCATGTCTATAGTTTATCTTTAAGCAACTTTTTATTCTATTTTGTATTTATTTTCATATTTAATTGGTACCTATAGGCTAATGAACTGACACTTTATGCTACTGCACCTGTTACCCTCCTGTCTGTTTATGTAAATCTTCCTCTTATTTAGATTGTAAGCTCTATGGGACAGGGACCTCCATCCTCTTGTTTCAATCATGTCCTGGCACTTAGTGATGTATTTTCTAGATTATATGCTTGTTATAAACTTCACTTGTACTATGTTAAGCACTTTCCTATGTCTGCATTATAATTATATTGTTACATTGTACAGTGCTGCCTAACCTAGTAGCCCTAAATAACCATACATACAAAGCCTACTTTAATGTTTGATCTACCTTATATCATTGTTACTAAGACCAGTGCCTCATGTATCCACCAGTCCCAGTGATATAACATTTTATTTCACCTCCATTTTCAAAATCAGGTTTCTTCTTAGTAACAGTACTGACTTGAAGTTGATGGACTTTTTAATGCATTTGAAGGAGGTGGACCTGGGGTTTACAATTCATGTAGCTGATCCATCTGGATCGCTTCTCTCTGCTGAGATACTAAAAACTTCTTCTAATCCAAATCTGCTTTTCTGTGAATTTAGCTGAGAATAAGTTTAGTTGTACCAGTGTGGCTGAATTAAAGGCAGGAGGTAAGAAGTATCATATTTCATAATAATCTACGAGCATAGAAAGTTTGTCTGTCTAACAGGAAGTTCAATTCCCACCCCCGGTGTAAACTTCCCCTGCATGACCTTGTTCCAGCTTTCCCCGTGTCACTCTCCACATCCAGCCACCCCCATGGTCCAGGGCTAAAGCGCATTGCAGATATATCCCACAGTCTTCTATATCTGTACTCCATGGGATTGGAATTCCATTTGGGGTCACTATGGTGAAAGATTGCAGAGGAATCTGGAAAAGCAAATAAATAAATAAATAAATATATATAGAGACCAAATTTCAAATTCACAATCCTTTAGAGACTTCCATTATCTTTATTCATCTTCAGGACAACCATCAAAATAGTTATCGAAAGTGCTTTTATTGTTTTCCTTTTAATAAGTGTTAATAGTTAAATTACTTTTCCAGGACATAGTCATGTCTGAAGTCATTAGATAGATCACAGTTACTCAATAATGGTCTCTTACATTGGCGTTTACAACTACAGTCCTAAATTACCCACAGTGGGCCATGGTTTAAAGATCTTCTTGTAAAAACAAAAGAACAGAAATAATTATTTTTCTAATCAAACAAATTTATTTACCTGTGCATGATTAAGACTGGACAGGACCAATTGAGGGAGTTTGAGGACCGCTGACCTACATTACTTACATTATTTAATGGGATTAGTTTAAACTAAATTACTAAAGTATCTAGTGGTTAACTGTAGAAAGATAATGCCTTGTATGAAACTAATAATAGGCGAAATTTATTAAACTCTGAAAAGCTGGAGTTTAATCAGGAGAAGGCTTTGAAGTTTCTCCAGGTAAGTATCACGAGATTTGCCTCATGCGATACTTACTGTGAGAAACTTTTTTTAAATTAAATATATCCATGGAAAGGGTAAAGCCATTCAGTATAGCTACCTTTCCATACAGTATAACTACCTCTCCATACAGTATAACTACCTCTCCATACAGTATAGTTACCTTTCCATACAGTATAACTACCTCTCCATACAGTATAACTACCTTTCCATACAGTATAACTACCTCTCCATACAGTATATCTACCCTTTCCATACAGTATAACTACTTCTCCATACAGTATATCTACCCTTTCCATACAGTATAACTACCTTTCCATACAGTATAGCCGCCATTCCATACAGTATAGCCGCCATTCCATACAGTATAGCCGCCTTTCCATACAGTATAGCTACCTTTCCATGGATCTATTAAAAAAAAAGTTTGTTACGGCAAGTATCACACGAGGCAAATCTCGCGATACTTACCAGGAGAAACTTCAAAGCATTCTGCCGAGTTATTAAACTTGGAAAACCACAAATGGCTTTTCAGAGTTTAATAAATCTCGCTATCTAGAATGTTTGTACCCTATATTCCCTAAAGAGAATCTGGCGACAGGTACAGTTTTGATAGAAAATGCAAGTACAAGTTTAAGGATACTATTGATATCTTCCATTTTTTTAATCTGAATTTTCTTTCTTTAACATTGCACTGTATTGTTCTGTCACTTTAGATATTCTGGATTCCATAAAACTAAATTTAGAGAAAAAAAAAACTTGGTTTTGTTTTTTCACAGGGGTGTTATTCAATGTTCCAAAAAAAAAAAAAAGAAAAAAATTGCCAAAATTTAATTGTCTCAGATAGCTCTGGGACCCAGGACTGCATCATCCATAAGGCCAAAAAGGCAGTCATCTTAGACCCCAAGCTCTTAAAGACCCCCCACAGTTTTTCTCTCTTTATTTACTTAATACTCTTTGCACATTATTACCTAAAGCAGGGGAAGAACTTCAAGAAGGCGGTCCCTGGTACGTGACCGGTGGTGGCCGGGCTCCCTGGAAGATCAGGCCCGGTTGGAACCGCGACTGCTGGGGCCCCTGTAGGTACACCACTGCACCTAAATCCATCTATTTAAATGTTTTGTAGAACCAGTAACTTTTAGAATATTCAGAAAATGATGTCACTGTTGCCTTAAGCAAGGAGGCCCCAAAATATATTCACCTTAGGCCCTGCCTTTGTTGAGCCAGCCTTGATGGAACCACTCTGACATTAATTTTACTAGTGGCAAAAACACAGCATTCCCAAATGCTAATGAGGCCCACAGTCATAAAGTTCTTTAAGTAATGGTTCCACAAAGACTATAGAGGACATAACAAGTATTTGACCAATTGATTGTATCCACATTCAAGTGTGTAGCGTATTGCACCTGGTATTCACCATATTCCCCATGTAATTTACTTTATTTACCCCAAAAACATGAATATAGGCAAGCAGACTAAATATTATTGTATAACCTCACCTGACTGCTGATTCCCACAGCCAAATCACCCAGCTTAGTCTTTCCAGATTCCCAGATGTGTATTTTTTCTCCACTGAGAGTTTGCAGCTGGACCTTAAACCCTACACCCGCAATAAAAAAAATAGAGCTCCATGATTGCCAATTCAACATTGCTGTGTTTTCAAATATATTATTCTTCTTCATCACATTTTATGACTTATATTATGTACTTTAAGACTGCAAATGCATTGAAACTCTATGAATAAGCTTTAACTGACATGAAGTATTAGTCCATACCATTAAAACAGCTAGGGGTGGTTGCTGTTCCTGCACTGATGCGCGAGTCACTGTTGAAGCTTAGTGGATCCATCCCACTATCCCAAGAGTGCACACCAGAGCTTGCTGTGTCACAAGTAAGAACTGATTCCTACAGGGTTAGTAAACAAATAAATCATAATGGGCCTTTGTAAAGAGAGAAGAGAGAGGATCAAATGAGAAAGTTGGGAAGGTAGAGAGAAGACATATATATATATATATATATATATATATATATATATATATATATATACAAATAGGTATAGAATCGGATGATGAAGAGAAGCAGCTAGAATGCAGACAAACAGAAAAGCAATGTAGGAGAAACGTATTAAAGAGGTAGTGTTTACTAGAGAAAAAACAAAAAAAGGTATTTCCTTACCTTGTAACTACACTGCAATTCAAGACTGTCTTTGCTTAGGTAGGACAACATATGTTCTTGATCTTCCAGAGAACTTGCTAGAAACAGTTCTGTGGGCAGATAATACAGGGGAGATTATTATGGGGGTTATCTAACAAGGGAAGAAAAAATTGAAGAAAGATTATATTCTGAGAGAAATGATGAAAAAGTATGCTATAATGAAATATGCCCAAGAATGCTTAGATGTGCCCATCTGATTACACTAAAAAAATTAAGGAATTTTCCTAACTAATTCAGTCTTAGAGGTGATCAACAAGTCACATATTCTTTTAAGACTCTTGGAATTCAATATTTGGATATTGCTGTCACTGCTACTTTCTCTCTTCTTGGCCTGACTCCATGTTTCCCTAACCAATGCTCTCCATGATATAATGCAACATGTATGACCCTAACAGAGACTTTTGCAAAATGTAAAACCATTATAAATATCTATACATGTTCAGCAAAACCAATGGGGACAAAGCACACTACACAGATCTTTTCAGAAAATAACCATTCCACTACCGTCATCTAAGGTTGAATCTATGACCTATCTATGAGTCCCTACATCAACTAATGTCAATAATAGCTAGGTCATTGCATACTTTCCATGCTCATTCATACATATTCACCTTCACTCATTTGTTAGCATATGACTTTGTAGAAAGTTAATAAGTTTCTGAATGATAATGGGGTCTTGCTATTTAGTTAACGAAAACAGGTTACCCACCTCTTTCCATTTGTTGTAATTCTTTCAATTGATTGGCTGTGACACTAGTCAGATGATTTGGCCGTTCCTCCTGGATGGGGTTTGGTAGGGTACTAATTTTGGGCAAGGCCAATTTTGGCTTAGAAATTGGAATTACACTTGATTCCACACAGTTAACTTGTGGTGTGGTATCAGGGAAGCTCCGGGGGGGTTTGTATACAGATTTCCATGGAGAACGTAATCCTCCGACTGTAATACATAATAATAAGAAAGATGTGTACAGAATACTTCTGACATGTCCATTTAATTCATCTAACACATTATATAGCTATGTCTAATTTATTATCTTGCAGAGCAATAAGTAGAGTCCAAATCCATTCATTTGTATTTCTAAAAAGAACTACCTCTTTCTTAATAATTAGAATGGTCGAATTGGAATTTGACTCTGTCTTGAAGAAATGTGTGCAGTGGTGCACACTACTTTACTTCCTTAAAGGTGGTGTACAACTCTATTTGAAATAAATCTGCAGAGTGAGTCAGGGGTTAATTTGGCCTTTGACCGCCCCCTATTAAGCCCTTAGGTGTATAAAACAATGTATTTGGATCTAAGCACATTGACTATGACCAAGCGCTATTTTATGTGAAACGCGTTAGTGCTATGTGCTTTGTTTGGATGTATTGAAGTTTTTATGAGAGATAATAAAAAAAGAAGGCTTTTATCTACTTGGAGTGCCAGAGGATTCTTATTATCTACACAATTCTTGGATGTTAGGCAAAACATCACGATGTATATAGAATTTTGTAAAGAAGAGTACACGTACACTTAATAAAAATAATAGTGTATAACCTTGTTTATTTCACTGTAGGTGCGAGGTACAGGTGCTGCTACGTTTCAAGGGGCATAACCTCCCTTCATCAAGTTGCGTCTTTGTCAGAATTTGACTTTTTTCCCATAATTCAGAAGTATTAAATCTAACTTCACTACTTGCTGATTCTTTAGCGGTATCTGCATGAGAAGGGATGGACCTATGCAATTAGTAATTCCTTACTTTTATGCAAAGCCAAATTGACTTTTTCCCGGAGCTGCGCTGCTGACACTCTCCTGTCTGGGTCTTTCTCCAGGCCCGCTACAATGAGCTCACGTGTTAGAGGGTCACAGCCAGGTGGGATCTCCTGCACAGGAGGTGCTTCAGTAGCAATCTACCAATAGAAAAAAAGGGTGAGGATCAAAAAGCAGTGTTATTGATGCAATAGCAATCATTGAGCTTCTGATATACATGATATCTAAATAAAGACTGTACAAAATCTATATTCATGATTAAATGGTTCAAAAATATTCCAACCTTTTTTGCATTTAAATATCTGAAGACCTAATAGGCCTTAGGAGAAGAGCTAGACTGGCCAATTGTTGCTTAACTTTATTGTTGTGTAAAAAAATATTTATACTCCCTTGGTCCTTTGCAATCTGCTCTAAAGATAGCATAATGTTTGCCTATGACATTTTCTTCATGTGTGACCAAATGCCCAAACTGTGGTCTTATAGCTGTGAATAAATGGCACCAACCATTAAGCTGACAGTTGATGAGTGGAGACCAGTATTGCTTCTACTCTTGTTATACAAAACAAGGGAGAAGCCACATTGATGTGTATGCTAATATAATCCCCACATTGTACCTATTTTTAGGTTGGTAGGGTAAGTCACCCTAGCAACCAGAAAGTTGGTTAATTTTTATTTTTTTGGAAAGGAACATGCGCATAATTATTTTTAAGACTTAAATTCCTTTTTAATGGATGTTTTAACGACCATATCTTTATATTAAACACTATAATGCTGTAGTCCCTGACCATGTTTAATTGCCTTCCCACACAGGTGGGCCATTCAGTATAGACCTTTACACTCACTTTAAGACATAGAGGTGGAGAATGTGTGCGGCTCCAAGGATGCCAGCCATTAAGCATATGAAGCACGGTACAGCAGGTACTCCACACATCGAGCTTTGTGTCACATGCATCACCCCGCACAATCTCAGGTGCCATATGCGTCTCAGTCCCAGGAACATAATCAGCTAAAGTTAAACAAACATAAAAATGATCACAACCTACATGTATGTAATGGTTTATGTCTCACTCAATAGCATAGGCATGTCTATATACTGTACACTAGATGCCCCAACAGAATTAATCAAGATTCATCACGTAATCATTTTGTTTTGTTCAATAGTATTCAAATGAGTTTGTTGACACTCTTAAAAACCACCCTTCAAGATCATTTGGAGACCCAATCTTTTTGGAATGGTTAAACCAATGTAACTGGCACCTTCAAAGGAAACGGTCATTTCTGTTAACATATCACAGGTTGTATCCTGATTGTCCTTTCATCATGTTCATATTTAAGTAAAGTTAAATGTTCTGCCCTCCTCCATACCTGTCAGAAGCTTCTTCTTGGAACCATCTGTGGGGAGATGAGCAGCATGACCAAAATCACACAGGTACACCCTGTTTCCATCTTCTGATAGGAGGATATTGTCAGCTGTGCAGGGGAAAATAACACAGTCAAAACATATATGACCCCTAGAGAACAAATACACTAGGTGGGTCCATATGAAAATGATGGAAACAGAAGACATGCATTGTGTTTGTAATCTATAGAATTACCTTTAATATCTCCATGAATAATATTTTTAGCATGAAGGTGAGTGAGGCCATCTAAAACCTGCTCCAGGTAGTACAAGGCCCGATCTTCTGCTAAGTATCCATTTATCTTGATCAGTTGTCCAAGTGAACCTCCTGAAAACGGAACAAGAAATTTAGAAATACTCACCCAACCTTTTCATTTCTGGAGCTATCACAATTGGTATCAAATATCATAGAGACAGCAACTGACTGACAAGTCTCAGAAATTAAAGGGTATTGGTTTAAAGGAATGTATAAATAAATAAGCATCACACCCCCAAATACATTTCTTTTTACCCTTTATGAGTTCCAAAAAGACTGTAATCCAGGGCCCCTCTTGGATAGCTCCATACACTGGGACAAGTTTTGGGGAGGAGACCGAAAGACAACAAGTTAGCTCTTGGGACCGAAATCTTCTCTTTAGAATCTAAAGGAGAAACAGATAAAATACAAAAGAGCACATTTTAGTTTAAAAGGTATGAAAATCACCCAAAGAGATACAAAATACACAAGCACAATGTTAAACAAAAAAATGATCTTTTAATTTTGGTGTGAAACATGAACTCTTTGTATTCCTCATTTACGTATAAAGAAAGAGATAACATAAGTTTTTCTTGGCTTACCTTCTTGGCTGCAAACTTTGCACCAGTTGTTTTATCTTTTGCCGAAAACACATCCCCAAAGGACCCAGACCCCAGAGCCACTCCGTCTTTGGTCCAGTGAATGCCTTCCTTGTATTCATAATCATGAATTTTTAGATCCTAAAGAACAGGTTTCAAAAACTGCTGTAATTTTCCCTATGTACCAAGCAATTAAATACCTTAAAAATAAACTGCAGTATATGGTTAAATGGAAATATTTGGACGTTTTTGGTAACATTACATGGCATGTTGGTTATATAATGGAAAATAAGTCATCATGACCTCTACTGTGAAGGAATGGAACATATTTATGCTAATTTTAAGGTGCCATTGCTATATCTGTGTGGGATGTAACAAATTAAGTGAAAATATAGTATCTGCAAATTTCTGGACGTTCTCGAAAAAAGAAACAGTCAGAACTAAAGAACAAAAAAATCAAAACCCTACAGGAAGGGGAATATGGTTATTTTCTTACCTCTGTGAGTAGGATTCCCTCATTATCGATTGTGTTTTTCTCTTCATCGTCTGCTTCTTGGTTCCATGCTTTGGCGAACATACTTAGGTTTTTTGGCTCCCCCATGATCACACTGCCTCTTTGAGCTTCCAGCATACATTCTTCCACAGAATGGCTGCTGGAGTCTACAGAAGGTTCACTGAACTTGGGGGAGCCCCATTTTGGGATTTCCAATGATTTGAAAGAATTGTCTAAAGAGCTATAAAGTGACGCTTTGAAAATCGATGGAGGAAGTTTTCCTGCTCCTAAATGGTAAATGGGCTGATCCAAATTAATTAACTTATGGGCCTTTTGACCTTTCTCTTTAAATAGCTGGATTTCTTCCAGGGGATGGTCATGAGATATTTGTTGTTTATTTAAACAGAAATCTTTTTGTTCTGTTGTCCAGAAATGGCAGCCTCCTTGGTTATGGTGTGATTCTTCATCCTGCCACAAAGGATAGAAAAGTAGATGAGTTTGAAAAAAATACTAATCATATGCTAACCTTGTAATTTATGGGCTTGACTGAATAACAGATCCTTTGCAAAAAAAATCAGGAGAATGCTAAAACCAAATAATTTTCTAGTTTCCACTGAATAACAATCATCATTGTTTATTAAAACAGATTTTTGAATGATGAAGTAAGCTAAGATCCATACGACAATAATGAGCCAAATCCTTCGAAATCAGACAAATTGGACACATCTGAATCTTGGCCAAATCTCAAAGTGAACCCAAGATTCCTCAGAATAATAATTAAGATAGTACACATTTATTGTCCTGAGAATGATAAAGACATATTAAGTCTATAAAGATATGGGCAAAAATTTGTTTCAGATATGAATGTTTTGAGTGGCGCACATGATATGGTCATCTGCTGACATGCTTGTATGGGCAAAGAAATTGTTTTATATGTATCCCTAGCTCAATATACCAGTAGATTGTAATTTATTATTTCCCCTTTGACCTGCTTGGTTCTGTATCATACCTGGACAGGGATAGGGGCTCGACACTCCTGTTCTGGAGCCTTCTTCCATGCTTGTCCTTGTGTTCGAACTGCGTCTTTGTGTTTTCTTTTTCTTTTCCCTTTCTTCTCTTTGTCTCTCGTTTGACAAGCTGGCTTTCCCTCAGTGGAGTGCACAACATTATTCGATAAATGCTCATTTTCTAAGTCCCTGCAATGAGATATGAAGAATTACCATATTTTTTTGCTACATAAGACGCACCTGACCATAAGACGCACCTAGGATTTTATGGAGGAAAATAAGAAAAAAAAAAATTCTGAACCAAATGGTGTGCTAAAATATTTAATAAAGTATGCCACCCCTCCCCTGTCTGCCTGAAATCCCTCCCCTCCCCTGCCCGCCAGCCCTCCCTCCCCTCTTGGGGCACCCCTACCCACCCCCCACAGCAGCTGAATAAGACGCATAGGCATTTTCTCCTAACCTTTGGATGGAAAAAAGTGCGTCTTATGGAGCGAAAAATACAGTACACATTATTATTAACCTATATCTGTCAAACGGAAAATAAAAACCACTAAATGAAGCATGATATAACTCATTTTAAACTGGTTTGGTTCCATTCAGGTACAAACAGTTCTGAGACATAAATATTTCTAATGCTGCTCTAGTCGCTTTTTTACCTGTACTGCTTGGAGGCATGGTTGTAAACCTGAGACTTCTGGGAGCTGGGGCAGATCTCCTGATTATTCTCACCTACAACAAATGATAAAACATTATGGGTTATTGTTAAGGCATCATATTAAGATGTTATGTTATAAGGTCATTCGTTTGGAAAGGCAGGAGAAATTATTGCATAAGATTAATTATAGGCATGCTAGATGATATATAACCATTCTTGCCAGTTCTGTTAGTCAGAAGCACTGAGTTTACAGTGTTAGCATGGGCAGAACACTATCTCTTATGTACTGAACCATTTTACTATGACTCCTCTAAGCTTTAGAAACATATTAAACCCTACATATGAATTTAGACTATGTATGGGCGCCATATAATGCTGATATAACCAGTATGCATATTTTATCACAGAAGCTTTGGGGTTATTTTAAATAAGACATAGGAGAAGTTGTAGAAAGAAATAAGAAGCATGAATAGAATCTCGGAATAGGAGTAGAACTGTTTAAGGCTTACATTCAGCTTGTGTGATGATCGATATTCCCATGGCAGAACCTCCTTTGCTTTCACTCGCTGTTCCTTTCATCATCAGTTGCTTGGCCAAATGTTGAAGAACATCGACATTAATTTCTTTAGGCAGGTTCTCCTTACATACATACTTCTCTTTGGCATGCTCCAGATGGGAACCCTGCCCTTCGATGATGGCATCCACAGCCATGACTGTCTATCCAAGTTAGCCTGAAAGCAAAATATATAGTAAATAGATTATATGTTACACAGTGAAAATGTCCAACATTCAGCGCCAGTTTGTGTGATGGAGCAAAACCCCTTGAGGGTATCTTGTATTGTATCAGCAATAACCAAAGGATAAATGTAAAAACACATACATACTATTGCCGCAAGGAATCAAACATTTCAAAGAATCATAAATTTTGTGCTCAAATGACTCGGAAATTTACATGGGTTAAGACAGTATAACAATACTGGGGGGTATGCTGCTAGATCTGTCATAACTCACTTGCATAATATTGTATTGTACCTTTAGAAGCAAATGCGCTTTTGATATCTAATGTGATGGTGTGTATTTGATTTTGTGTATTTTGGATCCTAAACTATTTGGGTTTATTTTGCACCCTGTATGGCATAGTTGATACTCAAAAGTGTTACAAAATGTTAATCTTGTAAGGATAAATTTGTCCTTCTTTAAAAGCGGCTCTATTTGTTTTATAACTCCTGATATACTGATAAGTGACACATTTGTCTAAATCTTTCTTTATATAGGAAAACCAGACCTGACGATTGCAACAAGATCAGAGCCTGAATTTGCAACGTGGGGGAAGTAGCTGGTGCCGACCTTACAAAGAACTCCAATTCACAGTTCCACTTCACTGGTACAAGTTTAGCAGATCTGTGTAATACATTTACCCAATTTACACCATTGTACCAAACCACTCTGCAGAAGGCTGTAGTCCATTGGTCATACCAAAGGGCCACTTTGCCTAGAGTGAATCTCTACCAGCACTCATTGCAAACTAACCTCTTTTAATAGACTGACACTTCTATAAGGTCACACAAACTTAAGGGAGTTATTCTCTAAATAAGTCCAAATTCAACTGTCGAATTCTCAAACATCGGATTCCCATAGCAAATCCGCGACTGCGACAATTCTCCCATTGTAAAGTCGTGACTGCGACAATTTTAAAGTTGTGGCTTCGACAACATTTCCATAGTAAAGTTGTGACTGCGACAATATTCTCATTATAAAGATGCGACTGCGACAGTATCAGTCTATGACGACTGTCTTTAGCTGGCAAATTGACACCTTTAGGTGACAATTCGGACTTTAGAGAATAACCCTCACATACTCTACATGCTGAATAACCAGTGCTATGTATAATACTAATATTAGTTAAAGAAAGCCTTATTTAGATAGTTTCCTTTCCCTTTAACAAAATCTGAATTTATTTTTGTCCAGTGACATATCTGCATTTGTCAGCCATGAAACCTCTCCCTTAAAAACAATTATTTCCTCATTCCTGTTCTTTAAACTCTCCAAATCTCTTCTAGTAGCTTACAAGCTCATTCCATCGTTATATGTTCTTAAATTACCCCCCTCCCTGAAAATGTCTTCACAAAAAGCAATAAATATGTTGACAAATATGTAAAGTATTGCATAGAAATAACTGCTAGTCCACATGGAGAATCGACTCGAATTGTAGCGAGCTGAATTTGACCCTATTTAGTCAATCAGGCCCTATGGGTTTGGCAGATCTGTACAATCACATGACAATGGATGGTATAAGAAATGTAAGCACCCACAATCTTTACAGAAGTCTGTTAAAATATCTTTAGATTATACTAATGGCAAGAAAAAATAATGATTTAATAAACTTTTTAGAATAAGAGCACTTTGTGTCTTTTAAGAAGCAGCAAACACAGCAGTTTACAATCTGTTTTTATTAAAGGAGAACTGTAGTCAGATTACATCGTTATATATGCAGTACTATATCTTAGTAAAAAGTGTTTCTCCCAGTAGTTGTTTCATGTGACACAGAATGATTGAGTAGGCAGCACTGATAAACTCCTGCACCAGGAAATTTGTGTGTGACATGTACTGGCCAGTTTTCCATGAAAAGGTACCCTCCCCCGGACATTTTTGCCCTACTTACTACTTAGCACATGTGCACAAGTCAGCTTATTGTCTGTAATCTCCTGATTTCCAAATGTAAACAATGAGGCCAAAAAGTCAGCACATTACTTAACCAATAGCAGCCAGGCAACTTTTTCTTCTCCTGTTGCCTAACTTGGGAGGAGGAGGACAAAATGTCAGCTCTCATGAAAACTAATTAAGGGAAACAAATGGCAATTATTATTTCTTCACAAAACTTTTTTTTTAACTATTTGTGTCAGCATTTGGCTTAGTATAAAGGAGTTTTATTTGTATGTGTGCAGTTACATTGGCATTATAGTGCCCCTTTAAGCCACAAAGCTTACTGCAATTGTAACCTTTATACCATACAAAAACTATCACTATTAAAGCACATATCAGAATGTAACAAGTGATCTGAAGAAGTGCCAGTTTTGATATCAGTGTCAGAACATAGGAAAGATGATTAAGAAAACAGCAATAATTGGGGGGTGGGTGTTTTGGCAGGAGAGCAAGGTAGGACCCAGTAACAAACTTTTTAACTGGGACCCACTTGCTTATAAGTACACGACTGAACAAAAAAAATATTTATATTATTTGTTTTGGGATAAATATCAGAAGAAACAAATGGATATGCAAGTCTTACGGATACATCTAAGTACACAAAAGACAATGCATAGCTCTTGTTGTTTGCTTATTATAGTAGTTCTTAAATCATTGAGATCCCAAAACAGTAGTGGTTTGAAAAAGCACAATGAAAGAAAACAGTTGGTGTAGTATAGATTGTAGGCGGCGATGACAGCGGTTAAACAAGTTCCGTAAAAGGAACAGTTTCCATTTCACTACGCAATATTGCTGAACTAAGACTTAACCCTTGGCCTGCCTACTATTAATGTAGATAAACACATTGCTTTGTATCTCCTCAGCCCGCTACTGGGGAATTCTACTTTAAAACACATGTCAAAGCTCAAGTAGCTACATGCTGCTATGTGTATGAGATTCCAAATAGAATGTAGCATACATAGGTTCTGTCCAAACATTCCTAAATGGCTCAGACAGAATAACGGTCATGGAAAGCCATTGTGCTAATTGTTTTACTTTGGATTGAGTTGAGATTGTGCCCTACCACCTATTGTGTGATTGTCACCAACTAAGGAAAGTTAAGGTGGATATACTTAGAAAAGTGTAATAAAGTTAGTAATGGAACACCTGCGCTTTATGATCTTGAGCTTACAACAAAGGGGGTAATTCAGCAAACTGTGAACTTACCTTCCGATCCTTCGCATCAGCTCGCCGAGACTGTTACGCGCTCGCTGATGTCCTACACGCAGACATCAGCGAACGCTTTAAAGGTATTCCAGTCTCGGCGAGACCACTCGAGTGAGTTATTAATTCTATAAAAATAGTCCAAATTTGCCCGCAGCATCCGTAACTTAGGGGCTTATTCATGGAAGTCTGAACAATTGCCTAAAGGTCAAAATTTGCATCCATTGGGCATTTCTAGATCTGGGCATTTCCAGATTGATTCAGATCAAACTCTGTTTTTTGGTGAATTTGCGACTAATTCGGATGCTTACCACTGGAGTACCAACAGGCGGTCACAGCAGTGGAGGTTGTGACTGAGCCCAATACTCCAGGAGACCCATGCATCTGCACAGGTATTGTGCACTCATGCCGTTACAACTTGACAAACTGATGTCACATGATGAATACCTAAATTTACACATAAATACATGGTTTTAGCATGATGTCAAAAACCAATTCTTATCGCTACAAAATAGCAGACTTTTGCTGAACATGTGACGTTGGAGAATTGGTTAATTGTTGTGAATTCATGCATCTAAGAGACAACACTTTCAGCAATGTGCCCCTTACGTGCAAATAATATGGTTAAGTTTAGTGCACCTTATTATTTGGCAATAGTTTGCATGTCACAGTGAGACTCAATTCTTGCATGTTTGCACTTATCTCTATGACTGAGAAGTGCAGTGTTTCTCAAACAAAAAAAGGGGCAATGAGCACAAACAATAATTAGTCCATAATTATTATTAATTAG
>WMED01005798.1:0-11006 GCA_019650415.1 Pipa parva
GGGCAGGGAACAAGATTCTCCATCTAAACAGTGTATTTTTTTTTTTTTAATACCACCATAGAAACGTCCCTGTTAGATAGCTCTTGGCAGTTGGCCAAACTTTCTTAGCTCAAAGTGGAAGAGAAAATTCCAGTGAATGTAACAGTCCTTTATTTTTTTCATTTGATAAAAACCCGTTACTGAAAAGGCTAAATGCTCAGAGAAAAGAACCCTGCAAAAGTCACCACTACTATTTTCCTGACTAAGCTCAGAACTATGTGAAAATTTGCTCCACTGCACCAGCAATACGCTAAACAGAGAATATGCACAATTAACTTGGCGTCACTATAGGCAAAGTCTCCCTCACAAAGACTATAGCTACTGCAGAAGCACGTACATAAACAGGTAACACCAGAGCTGTATGCACCCATTTGAAGGCTTGTGAGGAAAAGTCCATAAGAACAATAAAATGATTTTTAACCATAAAAACAACATAAAAGTTATCTTATTTAGGAATGCTTTTTAGGTGTTGCTTGACCACTTACACTTTTTAGACAGGTCATTAAGGACACTAGGTGAAGACATCTTATTCTCCCAAAGTTCTGTTCCCAATGCACTTGGTGGTTGATTAGGAGGTGGTGCTTTAACAGATCCAGTAAATTCAGAGCCATTGGTTGGAGTGTTAGTATGTGGTTGTGACTGAACAGGTGGTTGAGCCTGATTTGCCGTTAATACTGCAGGAGATGGCTGGATTGCACCAGGCTGGGATGGCAGCACTGATGACTGGGCCTGCAAAGCTGCAGCTTGTTGCTGCTGTTTCTTTGCAAATCGTGGTGGGAGCTTAGAATTCTGTCCTCTACCCTTTTCACCTGCACTTTTTTTGTTCCATACCTGCAAATAATTAGACAAGTTTAGGAGTCATGGCATTGGATGGTAGTAAACTATAAGTAAAGTTAGCACGCAGAATTTGCTGCTTCAAACACATCAGTTTTAAAATGAATGTCACAAAAGGAAACATTCCATTAACTCCACTTTGCTGGATCTGGGCAAAGGGTTCACAATCCACACCAGACAAACTAATTACTGGTTAACTTTGATTGCAGACAATCAATCAGTGGATCAATAGATATCAGCAGTGTTAACTGTATACCCTTTCTGCCTGTAGCTACAAACTGTTTGTCCAAGCAGTGCTAATAAATGTAGATGTTAGCAATATGCTTCTTGGGTAGTTACTGGGAATATTGAACTTTGCCGCTTGCAAGGCATGTGTGACTAACAGTCCTATTTTGGGGTCATGCTGGTCTGACTAAGACCCACCATGCAAAGCAGTTAAACTATGAACTCTGAACCTCCAAACAAACAGCTAAAATGAACTTACTGAGAAAAACATTTTATCCTAAAACAAACATTCTTTTAAACAGAATCATTTTTATTTTCCTTGTTTTACTGCTATTACTGTAACTCCTGAATTTTTACAATCCTGCATGGGTCCAAAGTTAGTAACATTTACAGATTGTTCTATATCAAGGGTCTGCAACCTATGACTCTTGGGTCTTTTGATGGCTGCATCTGGCTCTTTGACTGTAATGAGCAGTGCTCACATGCAGAGCTGGCTCTGCCATTAGCCAGAGTAGGCAAATGCAGGGGGCGCCCCTAGCATTTTATTTTTTACATTGTGCCGGCCGCTGGGAGGATACGTGCAGCCGCAGCTAGATGTTGCAGCCTGCTTTGTAGTATAAACACGAGCTGTTTTCAAGCCAATTCTGTGCTTGTTGCATAGCAAACACAATACTGTCTCATTATAAAAAGCAAGTGTTGGCAATTTCAGCACGCATTCTACTGGGCATGGCAAAGCCACTGGTCCAAGGAAGCAGAAGACAAATTCATGTGGTAATAGCTGGAAACAGCTGCTCATTTTGGGGCAGATATTGAAAAAAAACATTAACATGTAGTTAGCTCTTAATTCTCCTTCTGAGGGCTCAGCTTGTAACAAGCTACATACATAAAAGGTATATTGTATTTTTCGGAATGTTCCTTTTCTTCAGCTGCTGCGGGCACGGCAGGCACCCCCAATGAAGAAAATTTCTGAGTACTTGCTTTCCTGGGCAGTGTAGTAGCAAGCCGCCTGCCATCAGCACAGAGCAGGGGAGGGGAGGGCAGCAGGCAGGGGAGGGAAGGGGGGCTTTTGGGCAGGCAGGGTAGGGAGGGAGGGAAGGGTGGCAGGCAGGGGAAGGATGGCAGGCAGGGGAAGGAGAGCAGTCAGGCAGGGGAGGGAGGGAATTTGGTTCTGAATATTTTTTTTCTTATTTTCCTCCTTAAAACCCTAGGTGCATCTTAAGGAGCAAAAGATACATTAATCTAGGAATTTAGATGGCTTGTTAGGAGTGGGGGAAGTTAGTCTGGGAGCTGGACATTCTTGATTTTCAACTGCTCATATGTTAACAAGACACATGGGGGTACATGTTGTGTGTATTTAAAGATCAAGAAGGTTTTTAGATTTATACCTGAACAGTTTGCTCTTCTTTTTTTCGACGTTCTTCATCCTGCAGTCGCTTTTGCTGTTTTTTTGATACCACTTCGGTAAAACCGTCATTGAGATTGGATTGGGAGTCTTCAAGTGTTGTTACTTCAGGGTGATCGTCTATAATCACAACACCTAAAATGCAATTAAATAAGTGAAACTGTCTGCATGCACATCAGCTAATCAAACAGACAAATATGTAGCAATCTCTTAAGGGAGAGCAATTCACCATAAATACAGCTTTATTTACATTTTTATTCTAGTAAAAATTAAAAAAAAAATCTGACAGAAAACATTTTAAAACTGACCTTTTTGAATGAAAAACAAAGCTAAACGTACAATAATCACTACCATAACTATGCACAATTAATGTTGAAAATTAGGCAGTTGCAATCAGTTTTATTATTAGTTAAAAACAAAAACAACATACTTGCATAGTTGTTCAAGTCAAACTGAGACAAGGCATCAACCTTTTCTTTGGGCTTTTTTGCACTCTGTTTAGGTTCCTCTTTCTTTTTACCAGCTGTTTCTTTGAGTCCTTTCTGTTGCGTAGAGGCACTTCCGGCATCCTCCGAGTGGGGGTGGTAAGTGTGGTAGTGATGATGAGCATTGCTGCTAATACCAGAAGACTCTACTGTAGCAACAGATGACATCTGATCATCCACTGGGCTGCAAGAAATATTCACTAATAAGCTTATACAGAATAACAAATACAAAAACAGGAAATATTAAACGTACTTTTTTAGGTACATATAAAAAGCAATATTAAGTCAGAGAAAGCTAAATTTGACAATCAGTACCACATGACTGCATCAAATAATTAAGATTAATTAAGATTTCCTTATGCACCTATCTGCTCTTTGCTAGTCATGATTACTTAAAGGAACATTAAAAAAAGAATAAATTTGATTATTTATGCTAATTAACACCTTTTAGTGTTTAGTGTTAGTGTTTAGTGTTAGTAAAAAGTTAAAATTCTTACCTGAAAAGAAATGCTATACAGCACTTCCGTGTTGCATACCCCAGCCTCCAACACTGTCAGCGTCTCTATGGCATCCTAATCAGGAAATCCATATCAGGAGCGCATTTTTCTCTAGCTGCGCATTGACATTTCCTAAAAGTCACATGGAGAGTGTGCACGTCATCAATGTGTCCTCCCTGTATGATGTGCATGCTCTTCATGAGACTTTTAGGAAGTGCCGATGCGGAACTTCAGTAGGAGCACGACTAGAGAGGAATGCGCTCCTGATAGGGATCTCCTGATGAGGACTCCATAGAGTTGCTGGCGGTGTCGGAGAATGGGGTATGCAACATGGAAGTGCTGTATAACACTTCTTTACGGGTAAGAATTTTAACTTAAAAAAAAAAGATAATAAATCATATTTACTATAAGGTGTTAATTAGCATAAATAATCAAATCTATTTTTTTAAATTTCGGCTGGAGTGTTCATTTAAGCACTGCCTTTGTTCCTCAGGTTTTAGGAGCATAGTAATCAGAAGTGTATGGTGGACACAGGAGAAACATTCTTCTATTTTCTTGTTGTCCCAGAAAGTCATTAAGAACTTATCTCTATGCCCTGTCTACAAGCTATAGCACCTTAAAGGTTACCTGCAACATACGTATGACTTCCTTTCTCTTGCCAGTAAAAATCTTAGTAAAACATAATGCTATACATTATTCTACACAATGATTAGTAAACTTAAGTGGAATGCAACAAAAGGAGGAACTACCAAGCCTTACACGCTAATAATTCAACAGAAATGCTGCCAGTTACATCAGGCCACCCCTTCCAAAATAAGACAAACAAAAGGTGGAAAGCAGAAGCTTTCACAAAAGTGGGAAGCAGAATATCTTCATAAATGTAAAGGACAAAAAGGTTTATTGTTATATCTGATGAGAAAGAAAAACACACTCAATTGTAGACTTTTCTGTTGTGATGAGAGGTTATTAGAGCTATCTCCTGAACCCCGAAAAATGTAGAAGGAGAAAACTTCTGGTTGGAGCCCCCATTTGACTAGACTCACCTTTAGAAAATCATCCTCTTAATTGAGAAGACCAGAAACATAATTGAAGAAATCTGAGGAATGGTCAATTGTATGGTAATGCAAAAAAAAAATAAAAAATCTATTTGATGACTTTTGGTCACTACTGGATGACAAGAAGCTATCTTCAGGCTCTGTTTGCTGAATTAGCATATTTGCTCTTAGTTATTTAAAACTGTAGTTTACGTGTGTGCCTTGCAGAGATAATTCTAGGATATTATTGATGCACAGATGAGAATCTACATTAATATCTCAGTGTTACTGGAATTCTACTACAGCCCCTAGGACCTTTGTTATGAATGAATGTAGTCAAAAGACTGAATAACAGTGTGATATGTATATTGCATACAATGCTAAATATTTCTGCTGCTCCAAACTTCCAGTATCTAAAGTCTGCCTCATGAAAGTATATGAAGATACTGAATTTCAGCAGGCATGCTAAGCAGATCAGTAACAGAATATGCATACTATTTTGAATATTATTGCATACTGTTTTGAATATTGGTGTATATTTCACTTTAATTTTAGTAACGGAAAAAAAATCCTCCATTAACAGGATAATAACCACTGATTTGTTGCAGAAGGGACAAAATATTATTTGGTCACAGTATACAATTACTGTATATATGACACCTAAAATCAGGATCTGCCATACTCCTTACACTGAAATAAGGTATGAAAAAAATAAAGATATATTTTACCATTAGGGAAGGAAAAGTAGTTCTGGCTATGGGAAATTCCTAGTTAATTACAGGTTCCAACTTTTAGATTAAGAATGCTCTATGCAAACCTATACCTTATATTTAGTCCATAAATAGAGAATTGGTTCATATAAGAAATTGTTTGCAGGTACAATACATTCCAACTTAAACATTTTTTGTCCCAACACTACAACAAGCAACACTGAATTTGATTTAGCTAGCTTTCAATACTGATTAATCAACTTTGACTAAAAATCAGATAAAAAGTCATGCAATCTGTACACACCCTCTTTTTCCTCTCTGCAACGAGGTGCCACTTCGCCGTTCACCCCTTGGCCCTGAGTAATGTCTGCCAGGCTTGGGAGCGCCAGTATTGCCACGCCGATTCTGACGATCCATTCCAGGCCTTTGACTAGAAAAACTTCTTTTTGCACTCTCCCTTTTAGGAGGGGATTGGGCCAAACTATCCTGTCCTTTACTTGATACAGGTGGTTGTGCACTTGTGGCTGTGGCTGCTTTTCTTTCATCTCTCTCCCGCCTTTCATTAAAGTCACTACTTTCTGAAGCAGTTTCCCATTCCTCATTTGCCTGGTCAGAAGAATTATGGTTAGAAAGGTCTGGTGTTTTGTTGCCTGAAAAATCTGAAGGAAGTTCATGAGTAGTACTTGAAACAGAAATCCCCTGAGCAGAAGCTCCAGACTGTTCAACTGCCTTTCCAGCATCTTCTCTCTCCCGTTCTTTCAAACGTCTAAATCGAGGGGGCTTGTCTTGTCTAGGAGGCCGAGCAGGTCTTTGTCTTCTGGGCCTCTCTCTCACAGGGTCAAACTTCCTTTCAAATTTGGTAGGAGTCCTCTTTTCTCCTGATGGTATTACAGTAGGTTCTGGAGACCTACTGTCTACATCTAACCGAGATGTTGGTAGAGGTCTAGGTTCCTGCTGTCTAGGCATCCACTGATTGTCTCTATAACCAGTTCTTCTTGGTGGAGGGGGCCGAGTTGGACGAATACCAGTCTCTCTGCCTCCACGTCTAAATCCTCCAGCACCTCTGCCTCTTCTGGATGGTTCACCTTTTGGCAGAAAGCCAGGTTTTGTTTTAGAGTCTTCATCTCTACTGAAGTGTCTTTCTGTTATTCTTACATCAGACCTAGTTCCACCTGCTTCAGATTTTAAAGCTGAAATAGATTTAGGTGGTGGCCTTTTTACCTCAGGTCGCTCTTCTTTGCGAGTTTTACTTCTGTTGCCACTCTCTTTGTCAGAAAGGGGAGTATCACTTGCACTCTCTCTCCCTTCACTGTCAGAGTCAGTTTCAGAACCACGTTGTCTACGCCTTTTGGGCATTACCTCAAAGTCTGAACTTTCACTACGTGTTTCACTTTCCTCCCTACGTCTTAAGGATACAGGAGGAACTTGCTCAGAACGGGGTTTGGTGTCTCTATAATGAGGGTAGTCTCGGCTCTGACCTCTACCCCCCCGGCCTCTTCCTCCATAGGAACCTCTATAGCTTCTCCCTCTGGAGTAATATTCCCCTCTGCCTCTCCCTCGATAACCTTGATCTGGAAACCAGTCTCTGTCTCTAGCTTCTTTTCTGTAAGCCCTAGGCGGAAGAACAGGATCCCTCCTATGTGGTATGGTAGAAGGTGGTGGCTGTGATACTGGAGGTTTAGAATCCACTTTAGGTTTATCAGATGAATTTTCCTTAACAACCCGAATATTTTTTTCCTCTTTATTTGGTAGACTTAATGCAGCTGACTGGACTACAGGTTTGGGGCCAAGCTCTGAAGAGTTTTCTTGTGCCTTTTCTGAATGCACTGCAGATGCAGGTAAAGCTTTAGCAAGAGATGCTTGTTCTGAGCTTTGTTTGTCTTGTTCCATTTTATTTGCTGCAGTATTAACATTGGTTGAAGGTAAAGGCGGAGGCTGCTTCCTTTCAAATTTATCAGGTTTGACAGATTTTTCATGGTTAAATTTCTCCTCTTCTTTTTCTTTACGCAATTCACGTTCTTCTTTCATATCCCTGAGAATAGGTTTCTTGATTGGTCCAGACCTTCTCACAGGTCTATCACTAGCTTCTTCTCTGTTTCTGGACCCAGGTCGAGGACCCCATCTGGTTTCAGATTTTGATTTGTAAGGTTTCTCCGTTTTGGGTTCAATAGGTTTAGATCCCTGAAAACTCTGAAAGCCATCCTTTCTCTGTTTTTCCTCCATCCCTTCTTTTATTTGTTCTGGGGGCCTAATAGTAGGTTTTGCGGTAAAAGGCAGAGTCTCTACTCTTCGTTCCTCTAGTTTCATGGTATGTGTGGATTCATTAGAAAGGCTCCTAGTCAAGACAGGTTGGACTTCAGACTGAAGGCTTTTATCTTCCAATGTCAACTTCTTCTCTGCTTGCTCAAATGAAGTAGGGATGGCATCTTGTTCTTGCGTTTGGATTATCTGTGCAGGGTCAGCATGTTGGACTGATGCAGTATGGAGTTCTGGTTCTTTTGCCCTTGAGAAGAAATCAGGCTTGTGCTGGGAGTCAAAATTATGTTCAATTGCATAGGTTTCTGAGATAATGTCTTGCTCCACAGATGTTTCAGATCTAGAGGTGGAAGATCAAAAAAATATTAATTTAATAGAGCATTACATCAAAGTTCACTTTCCACAGAGTACACAGCATTGATCAAGCATACAAAAAAACTAACACCTTTTGCATTTTCCAAACGAGCTATTGAACACTAATCTTGAGCATAAACTAAATTACACAGAAGTAACCTACAGCATGACAAAGTAAATGTAAAAAACATGGAAGGGCTGTTCAGATGCCATTGCTCTAACAAATAAAAATGAATAAATACAGCCAGTTACAACAGATTAATTAGGTCAATCTGCACATATAGTTTTAAAAGATCAGTGACATCAGCAAAATAAAAATTCACATTTGGACTAGTAACATAGTAACATAGTTTATAAGGCTGAAAAAAGACACAAGTCCATCCAGTTCAGCCTATTTTCCTGCAATGTTGATCCAGAGGAAGGCAAAAAACACATGAGGCAAGAGCCAATTATCCTCATATTAGGGAAAAAATTCCTTCCAGACTCCAAATATGGCAATCAGAATAATTCCCTGGATCAAGGTCCCACCTTCTGTTATCTAGTACCCATAACTAGCATGGAATTTATCCCAAAAATAAACAAGAATGTTAACTTTGAAAGTGAATTGGTAATTTGCATTGAATTTTTCCTCTGAAGTATGCAGTTTGTAGAACTACACACTCTGTGTTTTTTTTTTTCAATGTTAGATATTGATATCGCTAGTTAACCACAAGATGTGCATATTAATTTAAATTAATCCAAAATATGCTAAGATAGAGTTATACCACCATAAATACCTGTAATCTTCTGGCTCATCTGGTGATTTAGATGGTACCGCAACCTGTGGGGTTTCAGTGTGAGGGTAAGGCTCTGCTCCCCACATCATACGAGGCTCAGACAGAGGAACACCATGGTCTCTTACTGATCGAGCAATGTGTTCATAAGGTTCAGAGGCAGATGATGGAGCCTCTAACTGATCCCGTCGCATCAAAGTCTTTGTTGGTATCATTCCTACAGAGACATTGTCGACATTAATGTGTGTGTGACATTTCCATCACAGTGTTAAAGGGGACTTAAGGAGAATTTTTAGAATAACGGAGGCTTGTGCCCCCTTCCCCCCCCCCCCACCTTTCCCAGCTCAGCTGCAGAGGAGGAATTGACACAATAATGAGAGCAAGAGCTGGAAAATTTACTTTTTACAGAATGATAAGCTGTACAATTTAACTGCATATTCTGAAACTTATCAAACATGAAGATGTAGAATCATGGTTTCCCCATTAAATAGTTTAAAGTTTGTGTACAGAGGAAACATGAAGGATTCATTTACATTTTATTTCAGTGCAAAGCTGTTGAAGTAATCTTGCTGCACAAGAAATTGAAATAATTGGCAATGGTAATAGTCAAGTTTATGAGAAATGACAATATAGTATAATTAATTAACATTAGTGGCACTTTACCAGGATGCATTGGGGGCATGTCCATTGCAGGTCGTCCAGACATCATTCGAGGGTCCATGTAAGGCTGCATCATAATCCAACGGGGGTCAAAAGCCATGGAAGCCAAATGTGGAGGGTGAGGTCCAATAGGCTGGTACAATGGCCTGTGTTGTGGTGGTGGTACTGGACTAGTGGATGCCTGGGACTGAGCTGGCTGAGAAAGAACACCTTGCTGCTGCTGCTGCCACTGCTGCTGTTTCATCTGCTCCTGAAAAGGATAACACAAAAAACATTTTTTGCACGTTGGTTCCTAATACATGTTAAAAGAAAAGTTTATTTACCAACTGTTTTTATTTTTGCTATTGTCACAGTAAATATAATGCAAATTACATTTAACAAATTTCTATCCTTTTCAATCTACAGTCAGTTTCTCAAAGATGCTCAGTCTGTTACCTATTTCTTTTTCAGCAGTTCAGTTTGAAATCTTAAAAGGTATGAAAAGTTTTAATAAAACATTATTATTTATATTTGACATGTATACATATAAGAAAGCCATCTTAAACATTAAAATGTAAAAACGATTTTGGGACAAGTAGTACTTGCCTCTTGTTTAAACAGCCCTGCTCCCACAGCCATTCTGTATACAGACTCTTCCTGTGCAGTGCCTATAAGCTCCGCTCCAGAGTGACATCACTCACTATACAAAGACCTGTTTTTGTGGGGAAAAACCCATCACCCTCTCCTTAGCTAAAAATACCTTTTCCTAATCCTGAGCATGCGCAGACAAGAACTGTCTGACTGCCTGTGCGGTCAGCTGTGGAGAGAGAAGTCAGGGAGAGGCTAGGGGATGTGGCTAAATGCTTGCATTTCCCAAACAAGAAAGTTGTTCAGAGGAAGAGAGCAGCTACATGGGAGATACTGAGCTCTGCTGAATTAAGAGTTGAGTCAGGGGCTTTTTAATTGTTATACTGCTTGACAATAGGTAAATAGTGCTTTCTTTATAGCCAGGTTTTACTTAACCTTTAAAGATATGAAAGTTTTGAGAATTCTAAACAACCAATCAGAAACTTGGCATGTGCAATCTCATAGAACTGTTGTACAGAACCTGCTTCTGTGTTGTTCAGTAGTCTCAACTCTGTGGAGTCACCAACACCCAAAATCAATTTACTGAAGAGAATGATGGAGGAAGGGGCTTCTCTAATACAGTGGCTGGACATTAAAAAAATCACTCAAAAAAGTATTGTTATTTAAAGTCCAAGACTCAATAGTAAATATTATTTTTGAAAAAAAGAACCACTTGCATTAACCTCTAAACTGGACACAGCATATTTAGTATGTGTTGCGCATTAAGTCTGTCAATACTGTCAGCTCAGAGAATATATCCACTTTTTATTTTGCAACCAAGCAGGCAAAACATTCAACAGAATGGCACTGCTATATTAAAGTGCATCTGTCACTTCAAAACCAATACGTACTAATTTAGGTTCTACTAACGAAATAAACATTTTTGTAAATATATACGTTTTTCAAAAAATGTACCTTTATACAGCATTTCTGTCATCCCGACTTTTCTCTCTCGAGTTGGGTTGGGCGGGGCTAAATGATGATTGACATTATAGCTCCTCCAATCAGATCCCTTAAATCCCAATATAGTGGAAATCTGATTGGAGGAGCTATAATGTCAATAATTCTTTAGCCCTGCCAAACTCTGGTCAGGCTGACAGGGAAGATGACAGAGAAAAATGCTGCTTAAAG